>JAOVVI020016813.1:0-10783 GCA_028571085.2 Nepenthes alata | reverse complement strand
ACTGCACCTCGTCCGTTTGGCAACCACCACGCCCATTTGGCATCTCGGTTCTATACCGGCTGCACAATCAAGACTCATCTCGGACAAACACCATCTCGACCATAAGGGATCTTGGTCAAAAGCATCTCATCCCATTGCACCTCGGACAGTATAAAATAGAAAACCCAAGTCACGGTAAATGCACATAACGGGCAGTATGCATCACCCTTATCAATTGCAAATCTCTGTCCAAAGCAATAACCACAACTGTTGCATCAGCACTTCACGGACAGCAGTAACTTTGTTGGGCAGCACATATGCCAGCCCCATACTTCAACAAACTCCAACCAGCAAATTCCAAAACTCAGACAACACACCACCGGGGCCATAAAGGACCACGGTCAAAGGCATCTCATCCCGTTGCATACATCTTGGCAGGAGTCAACCTCGGCCAAATGCAAAAAAGCAATGTCATCGATAATTTTAGCATCCGCAACCTCCTGGTAGTAGAAGGCAACCATAGGACAGCTGCTGAAAGATTTAGTACAAAATCAGCAAACCGAAGGATTCAGCATAACAGCCTCCCAGCACTCAGGAGGACTCCAATCCCTTGGAGCAATCAAAAGACGACAGTGTAGCTTTGCAATCCAACAATCAGCAGGATGATAGCAACAAGGCGCCAGCATTTGACTGCATCCAAGCTGCAAGAAATCCGCTCGAGGACATCACACTAGGCCACAGGAGCAGTTACCCCTACTCTGCATTCAGCCTAACCCACCAGGTGTAGGGTTCAACACACAATCCAACAAAACTTAAAATTTTGCTTCAGCATGACTTCCCACTGTTTAACAGAATAAAGCAGTAGCACTTGTCAGCTGCAATCCAGAAATTACTCCATGCATTGGCTCCAGACCAGAAATTACTCCGAAATTTAACAAGGCTGAAATCTTTTAGATGCCAACACATAACTGCTGAAAATTTGTTCTAGCAGGGATTTCATACAGCATGGCACTGCTGTTAAAGAAACGACACAAAAACAAGACAGCAAAAGGAGTCCATTCCATCGGCTGAAGGACAGCAACTCACTAGCACACTTGGATCAAGGAGAAAAATCCAAATTTTGCCATAGTACCAGAACATCCGGTGTTCTGCCACTACTCCATCAACTCCAATTTGTGATTCAAAAGGGGTGAGAACCCAAGCCCTTTGGATTCCAGGGAGATGGTTTCCGTCATCCCCGGGCCTTTGATCTCTACCATGGTATCGCCTGCAAAGCAAAGGACGGTTCTTGAGGACAGGAGGCTTCAGCAGCACCCTGAGAGGCATGGGCATCACGCTCCTGCTTAGTCGGAGCCACTTCTGCAGTACATGCTACTAGGGTGCTACAGGTCATAATCCCCGGTGTTAGCACCTGGCTACGGTTGTCCTTAATTTCCATCAATTGCCTGCGTAAATTCTCTACGGTTTTGATGAGTATTGAAAGGTTCATTTGCTGCTTTCCTTGGCACGGTTCCACCGAAGGAAAATATGTAGCTAAGGTAGCATGGAAAGATGTGTGCACTGCTAAAGAAGAAGGAGGCTTGGGCATAAAAAATCATGTAGCATCTAACAAAGCCTTATTGTATGGCCACTTTTGGAGGATCACCACAAAGGACCCAGACTCTGTATGGGTGGCATGGTGTTATACCTATCGCATAAAAGATAGGTGCATTTGGACTATAAAATCCCTGATTCAACTCTTGGAGTTAGAAAAAACTCATGAAGCTCCGTATTATCCTGCATCCCCAGATTCGCTACCATAAATTTTTTTTTGGATAAGTGAAGTGCATTAAAAAGGAAAATAAAATTATAACACCTATGTTCTAATCCAAGTGTTATGCCGACTTGGAGATAGAGTATAATAGCAATAGCAGCCTCTGAACACTATGATACAAGTCATGAAGAATCTGATACCAGTTATGGAGACAAGAAATAAAACATGAAAGGCTGATAACTTAGGAAATCAAAAGAAGCTAAAACCACTTTAGCACCACACCCATTTGGCAACCACGACGCCCTTTTGGCATCACGGTTCTTTGCCGTATATAAGACACCTCGGCACTAGCAGCATCACTCCAAAAGAAACATCTTGGATGAAGGTCAATGAAGACCTCAGTCTTCACTATAGCAGAAGGCCGGTTACCACAGATCCTGCAAAACGCTGGGGCGGGACAGCATGGGCAGCCAACATGCTGCGCTAGATATGATGATTAGAAGGAGGGGACCACTTCTGCTTAGACCGTTTTGGTTTTTCGAGGATAGATTTCAGCCTAAAGGCTTCTACGAAAGTGTCCCGACCACTTACTAGAGAAGAGACAGCGGCGTCAGCGACTTGAGCACCAGAAGCAGCATCCTTCTGTCTCAAATTAGCAAGGTTCCTTCTCAGCTGCTCAATGTTGGTGCACTGTCTCGGGTCCCCTCCTTGAGGGTATGAACGGGCAACGTGGACTAAAGAGCTTAAGGGTGAACCTACGCCCTCTTCAGGATAATTTGAAATTCCAAGAGCGTCCAACCGGTCCGCATCTGTAATAGCCACTAACTGGGCTTGGTCTTCAAATTTTTCACTATCAGAGGGCACCCGTAGAGCAGAGCCAGGATCATGCCAACAGTAACTTGGGTTCGCAGTCTGTAAGAGCGCAAGATTGAAGAAAAGGGAGGAAGACGAAGATGGAGATGAAGATGAACAGGGCAAAGGCAAAGTCAAGAGCAGCAGAGCATTCAAGTGCTCTCTTGGAAAAATAAGAAAACTGACGCTTTTATTAATGCATTTGCAATTCGGGATGCCAAAACAGCGAGCAACCCAAAGCAGTATAAATACATCAAAGGACGAAAGAAAAATAACCAAAAACAAAATACACACTAACCTAAATTACACTAACACAAATATTCTAAATTACAAAATTATAACTTAACTAAAATACAATATTCTAATATTCTAATACAATTATATTTCGTAATACAGTCACAGCCATACTGATGTTATCTGGTGGACAGAAGCCGGGCGTATGAGTCCCGGTCATTAAAGGGTTTTGAATAACCTAATATCCAGTAGAATCGGGCTGATTATTCACTACCAAATCAGGAGCCTGGCCTGGACAATTAGCATCCGAAGGAATGGAGTTCAGAAGCTCATCAGCCTCAATTTTGTTCTGAGCCGCCTGATCACCTGATGCTGCATTGGGTTGCTCAGGATCAACATCAACCTGAGAGCTTCCAACCAACGTGTTGGTATGATCCTTCTCATTTACAAATGTAACCATACTAAGAGAATCAGCAGTAAAAGAAGAACAAGAGGCAGGAGCCTTCTCCAGACCATCCACAACCATCTACTCAGCAGCTTGTGGGCACTGAACTCCCAGGTCCTTAACCAATTCAGCATCACATTCAGCAAGAAAGGAGGCAAAGGGGTTGGCAGAGCAGTCAGCTACAACATCTACTTTATGCAGGCCTACCGTGGATCCAATATGTAGAGATCGATTCATATGCACATCTCGTTTCTAATGAGCCATACCAGCAGAAGAAGCAATCCTCTTAGATTTGCATTTGGACTCCTCATGTCCAATGAGTAGGCAACGGCCACATCTAGTTGGCTTCCAAGAGTATTCAACAATTACCACAGATTCAGAGGCTGAAATAGAGGATGGATCGGAGCTCGACTTTAGGACAATTCTTGTGGGAAAGGAAGCATCCGCATCAATCTCAACACAAATTCGGGCAACATCAATTTTCTCCATTTTGGCAGTTCTGGGGCATAGTTGAATTGGCTTCCTAATCGCACTAGCAACCCATCCAAGCCCCATAGGACACCAAAAATCAACCGGCACATTGTAGAGATTTATCCAAATAGGGTACGATTTGTGCATTTCCTTATACAGCTGCAATCCGAAAAGCAATTGTTTATGGAAGATGGTTTTCTCAGCAAGAATCCATGGACCAGCTAGCAAGCACTGCTCCATCTTCTTCAATTAAGAGAAACGACAAAAGAAGAAACCTGCATCATTGCTTGCAATGTGCTCAAGACCAAATCGTGCCTAGAGGATACGGGCAATGGCACATACAGCCAGGTGATGAGGAGGGGCATCGAAAAAATAGCCAACCAATGTGGACTCCCATAAACGTCTTCCTTGGTCAATAACCTCAGGTGGAGGAAATATGGTAGCTGTGTCCCCAACTACCGCAAGAGGGGGGAAGAATTTCAAACCACAACTCCCTTCTGAATCCTTCCTTTGGACAACATCAGCCTAGGAAGGGGAGTTGTGAGTCCGACACAAAGAAGGCGAAGAATCAGAAGATCAAGGAGGAGAAGATGGAAGGTTGATACCTGAAGGATTACCTACGGCCGCATCACTAGAAGCTTTATGGGACCTTGATGAAACACAGCCCTCATTCGAAGGGGAAGAGGAAAGAGTGGGCACGTCCAGGCAACGAGATTTAGAAGAAGAGGGCAAGGAGCTAGAAACATCGGAGACAGAAGATGCCACCAGTGAAGGAGGAATGGGCTTAATAGGTGGATTGGATACCTGGGAGGACCACGAGGTGCCCTGAGGAGGCCGGCCATAGCCGACTTCAACGAGGAGACAGGCAATCAAAGACCAGAGGGCCGCCTGCACGGATTCAAATTTTTAGAGAGAATGTAGAGTTTCTCTCTCTAGAAATTCATCGCCAGGCAATCAACTACGGGCTTAATCGCTACCATATTGGTAATGGCGTTGACACATTCCTTTGGCAAGATTATTGACACCCCCTTGGACCTCTTTGTGAACGGTTCGATGAGAGAGTCAGGTGTAAAACTGGCTATCCTACTAATGCAAAAGTCAAGGATATCATCCAGCAAGGAGAATAGATGTGGCCTAATCCTTTTGACATGGAGGTTGCAGCGATTATGGAAAGCATGCCACATTATAACCCGGATACCTCCCGTAGAGATGTGGTTAAATGGTGTGAAGGCAACTCTGGGGTTTTCTCAACCAAATCAGCATATGGGTTATTCTAGGAGTCCAAAGAAAAAGTGGTTTGGTTTAATATTGTCTAGGACCCTAAGTACATTTTGGCTCATGCTTTTATACTGTGGCTAGTTATGCGCCAAATACTTAGCACCCTTGATCGTGTTAGCGCATTTATTCTGCAACTGCCAACCTCCATTCTGTGTAACAATGGAACTAAAAGTCACAAACATCTGTTCTTTACTTGCCCTTTCTCTTATGAAGTGTGCATGATGCGCCGTAAGGCTGGAATTAGCTCAACATATTCCGAATGGCGTACCAACATTATCCGGGCTGCAAATATATGGAAAGGAAAAAACCTCAAAGCACTCTCTTTCCGCCTCACCCTTGGTGCAACTGTATGCTATATCTGGAAAGAAAGAAACCAGCAAATTTTCAATCAGTCGGTGCCTCAGAATGTATCCCAAGTGATAAAACTAATCACTTCTGCCGTTCGTCATAAACTGGAAATCTTTTCTTTTGACAGGATGCAAAGCAACAGAGCTCTTCTGACAAGATGGAGTATTCCACTATCAAGCTGGAGGAATGCTGAAGCTCACCGCTTAATTTGTTTGTTAAAGTTTTCTTATGGTGAGAACATTGCGGTCAGGACTGGGGACGCGAAGTCTACCATCGCCAGGTAATAGACTGAGGTGATGCATAATGCCCAAGAAATACATTGAAGTGTTCTGGACTGTCGCCTTTCCAAATAAACGTGATGTTGTAAACGTCCAACCTTTTTCTGCAAAGATCCGAGATGCTAATACCCGAGCTACTTTTGACCGAGGTATTTGCTAAATACCGTGATGCCATCAACCGAGGTGAATATGGCCATGTTTACGGCAACCAACTGAGATGTAAACGACCGTGTTGCAAATGCCGAGATGCTTGAGGATCTCCTTTGGTGTTTTCATGCCAGTCAACCCTTTGACCAGCAACTACAAAAAAAGGGGGTATCTGACCGGTCAACTCATTGATCGGTTTGTTTGGCTTTTGGTGCCAGGTGTTTTGGTGCCGGTCAACCCTCTGACCGACATCTCCAAAAAAAAAAGGAGGCGGCTTCTGGGCGGTCAATCCACAGACCGGCCAAATTGGCTGGTGGATACATTTTTTTTTGGTAAGTAAAGATGTATTAAAGTAAAAGAAAAAGTACAAAAGTATATTCTGACTCCAAGTGTTTTGCCGACTCAGGGGGAGAACATAGACAGTGGGACTTACCCAGAGCTACACCATGACCCATATCATGAGGCCGTAATTAAGTTTACAAAAGGGAAAATTCTGCAAAGAAACCAAACCCGAACCGGCTACACATTGGAAGACCGAAGGAGATTTACAAAGAGAAGAAAAAACCCGGCAAAAAGTCATGGCCACATCCAAAACATCGTGGGCAGCTTCAGCAACTCACCCATGTGTAGAGGGATCTCGGACTCTTCAGCCAGACCTCTGATAAGAGAAGCGCATCCAATGCATCTCCGACAATTCTCAACCTTTTTGGTAAGTAGGACAATTCTCTACCAACTTCACAAACCAAGGTCTCGGCACCGATTCTACTACCGCCCAAACATCACGGCTCTTTCCAAAGCCAGCTCAGTTCAAACTGGCCTTCAAAACCACCAAACAACACAGCCTTCCTACATCTGAGCTCAGGAAGCCCAAGTCCTACATCGGCAGCAACTCATTGTTACACCCAAACAGCAGCCGAGCCTGGCGCCTCAGAAACAAACTGCAAACTGCGTAGAAGGATGCCATCTACTTCAATTGGCCACTATATATTTTGACGCCAGCCTTCCAGTCTGCTTCAGGATCGCACTTAGCCTCAAAATCCAGGTAGGAAGTCCATCACTGCAGAAGGAGCGATCAACGACCACGTCATGGTCCACACTCTACCACTGCCTGATGATCCATTAATATTTGCATTCTCAGCAGGTACAGCAACACTCAGTCAAATTTAAGACCCTCCAACAGTGATCTGCAGTAAAAATGCTTAGCTGCAGACCAAAGCATCAAGGTGATTCGGAGCTGCATCAAAAAAATCATGAAGGGAGCTTTGTTTTGATCAACATCGGAATGCTTTAGCGCCGTTGCAGTAATTCTCCATATTGAACAGCCCCATACTGCAATTTCGATCTAGAGCATCGAAAATACTTCAATGCATACAGAGATCCCAGCCAAGGGCCTCAGATTGCAGTTCAGAGAAGTGGAGAATGACAGGGATAGGATCATCAGACCAGTAACATGTCAGTTTGAAGATATAGCATCCCAGCATTACTATGTGATCTCCGCACAAAAGAGCCCAGCAGGGTCAGAGCCCCATTACCCGGCAACAGCATCCGGTAGCTGCTCCACAACCCTGCAAGCAACGTCTACTGGAATAGCAGTATGTATCAGCAATAAACAGGAGGTATCAGCACAGAGTATTAAGGGACGCTGCCCACACGACAGCAGCACAGAGCAACGCCCCACACCACCACTATCAGCCAAACCATCGTGTGCAAACCCAACCACAATCCAATAGCATTGCATCAACAGCAGAGCATTTCCTCCAGACAAAATGCATCAGCAACAGGAAGGAAGTACCCAAAAATGTATCACTGTTATCAGTAACCCAAAACTCGGTTGTGTTTTCGAAAGAAGCCAAATCATGTGCCCCGGGCATTGCTGCAGCAGGGAAAGCACCAGCGGGTAAACAACAATTTTAGCAATGTCAACATGTAGCTTGCCATCGGTTCACCTTTGCCTGCAGCAGGAAAATAACGGCCGCACCATCCACGGAGAAGTCAATTGAGTTGAAACCACTTACCACTAGACTCCAGCTGAAACAGCAGGAGGCTCCAATTTGCAAATCGCTACACGCCTGTCAATATGTGCATTTTCATCCACCCCAGTAGCATAGCAACAGCAGCATATGCATTTCCACCATACAAACGGAAGCATCATCAACCCAATGGAAATCCCCAACATGCAACATCAACCTATGTCTGATCAAACCAGCGAACCAGAGCAGCTAGAGTAATTACTCACCAACATGCATGTTTTTTGTTTTTGGGGGACAGGAGGCGGATGTGTGTGTGAGAGAAAAACCAAGGAGAGGGCGTGAAAAGACAGCCCAAACAACCAGCCAAGGCTGGTTAGGAAATCGAATACATAATCACCAATATTAATTTCCTATTTTTAGCCAATATCCAAAAAAATCTCTCTTTTTTTTTTCTCGAACCTTTTGGTAAAATAACAACCATAGCCCCACAACCAACAGGCAAATCCATGCCACGGTATATGTGAAAACAGGCAAAGCGCCTAAAAGCAATGAAAAAAGGTTTGTAGAGAGAGATGGAACAAGCCGCGCTGGCTGCCAGCCGAAAGGGAGACCATCACCAAAGGAAAAAACAACGAGCCCAATCCGTGTGTGTGATGGCACAGTAGTCCTTTGGACCCTGCTATAGGAAGGGAGCTAAGCTTGTGCCACAGAAATAAATGAGCCCCCATGGGGCAAAGAAGTAGCTTCCAGAACAGTCCAATCCAGCACCTTCCAAATCAGGGGGCGGAAGCATACAAGTCCGCGCTACCAACAAATCAGCCAATCATGACAATGCAGCAACGCGGGCATGGCACAGACAAGGTACATCGGCAAGACAAAATGCCAATGCACCAGCTTCATCAAACCCAAACACCAGAACTGACATTCGCATACCCAAAGGTCAGCTCCTAGTATCAAGAGAAACTAACATTTGGACTAAAGAAACAGGGCGGGCGACAAAATAGTAGAACAGAGCATCCGGGAGTTGTATTTTTTCTCAACAACAACTAAGCCATCGGATGAACCAAGAAAAAAACCTGGGTCGGGCGACAACAATAAGGATTTTTTTTGTAGCATCCAACAACAGTTAAACCATTAGATGAACCAAGAAAAAAACCCGGGTCGAGGGACAACCAGTGGGTCATACTGACAAACGATGTGAGAGAACGAGGAAAGGAATGTGTACGCTACACATTCTATGGCATAACGGCTATATTTTAGGTCTGCAACAACTCGACCATCAGCTATATTTTAGGCCTGTAGCAACTCAGCCATCAGCTATATTTTAGGCTTGCAACAACTCGGCCATCAAAATTCGCCCCTTTTCCTCGGGGTACTAAGACAGTTCCTCGTTCTTCCACAGTAGTATCCTAGGGTGTACCACGGACATCGCCTGCGGTCCTAATTTCAAATTCTCTTATTCCTTAGACCCTTCTAACTAAATTTTTCACATTCTTGGACCATAATTTTGATTATATAACCTTAATAGGCAATGATTATCACAATTTAAAGCTCGAAATCTCATCTACAAATTAACATTTCTCGGTTTACAACTTCGGTTCTTTGTTTATCAATTTTGGATCTTTGGACTTTTTATCCGATTTCACCCGTACCCCTTGACCTTATTCACCTATCCTAACTTAATTATCTCCTAATTATGGTATTTTGGAATCGAAACCTCACAACTCTCCCCTACTTATTTGAATTTTGTCCTCAAAATTCATCAAACCAGATGATTAATGAACGGTTAGGATCCTTTCAAATTCCTACTTCATGTCTTTGAAGAAAAGGTTCTTCCTAAAACGTTTAGCTAAAGCATAATGCTTTCTTAATAAAAGTCAGGGTTGAGAATAAATCCTTAATTCCTTTTGGTGACTTAACTTGATTACATAATCACTTCCTCATTTATCGACATGTGGGAAACATCATGGAAATCCATCAATTTTAAAGACGAGTTGAATTTTCGAAGGAACCTAACACAAATTTCCAAACAACAAATAGGCCCTTCAATTCATCCTAGGCCCTAAAATGACTATTCACTCTCAAAGTATTAACGCAACTAGAGCAGGGTCCTTAACCCTCAATTTACAATTTACTTAAGAAATACAATCAAGACGATTACTTCAAAATTTGGTACAGCCCCTAAACTGCTGCCTACATCTCAAAATTTAAATGCTCAGCAAACTCATTGCCTTATTGGCATACCAACAAGCCCATCAAATTTCTCTACATACATTACCCATTTTGTGATAAATGGTTTGTTCTTGAAAACTAATACACAATTATTCAAACACTCAAAATCTGCAAAATCCTAACCCCTTGACACTCCCTAGAACAAAGCTCACGAGGACTTCTCATTTTACAATTTCGTGGTTTTAATACTTCGAAAATGATTTTGATTCCCAAATCAAGAGCACTACACCCATAGTCCAAATATGGGAACCTACACACTGCTCACCCTTTCCAGTTCCTATGAAGCATTTAAGGTGTGTTAAGTCTAGGAACTCCTAACGTCAAACTGCAATACCCATGACCTCTCTCCTTAAAAATACTGGAGTTTGTTGCTATAATTCTTAAACAAATTTACCTGTTTGCCCAAACGTGTGATCACATCTTCCAAATGACATGTTGTCAACTTACCCTTCAATCCTTGGAAGCCATTCCCATCTGACCCTTTTGTCAGATATCATTCCTTACCAAATCACGCACCCTGCGAACATTGAAAAATCATCGGGGCTCTCGACGGGTATCTTATGATATTAGGTTGTGATCGAGGAAATTACATACCCACACTACACCGCTTAGTCCTTTCCCGATTAGCCGTCTCTTAATCCCTACAGACCACGATCATGCTATCGAAAAACGGAAAAAGAAAAGAAAATCCGGCTGTCCGAACAACAACTATCCTTACTAAGCCTCACACTCTAGACTTAACCAAAATCCTCATGTGTCAATGATCAGCCTTCTTAAACCATAATGTAATCCTTGA
>JAOVVI020016812.1:0-10783 GCA_028571085.2 Nepenthes alata | reverse complement strand
ATTTGGATATAGTTAATTTAAAATATGTAATGTCATGTTATTAATTTTTCAAATAAAATTGCAGAAAAACTAGCCTCGTTGTGGTAATTCAGCATTTCGATTCAAATATCATGCATGTAGGAGCAAATTCGTGAAATTTCAGAACATACATGATGTATATTTAATGATTATAAGTATGCATGAACATTATATATGAAATTTATATCATATAAAAGCATTAAACTAGGTTATTAACGCATGCACAAACATATTTGTAGAAAAATGGCATGTCAAACCAATATACATGAACAAAGAGCATAATTTTCACTGAGAGTTAATACATGTGAATTATAAACATTTTAGCTATGAAAATGTGTTATACATGAACATTTGAAACAAGAAATGTTTGAGGAAATGAGGAAAAAACAACAGGAAAGGAAGGCTTGAAGATGTACTTGCCTTAACTCTAAATTTTCAAAATCTTGCTTTGATCCACTTGAATTTGGCTTCGCTGGCTTTCACTCTCTTCTCCTCTTCTTTTCTCTCAAAATTTGGTAGAAAATGATTAAAAATTAGTCAGATGTGACTAAATATGGTGGTGTATGAGCACTGCCTCAGTCGTGCATCAGGCACTGGTATTCTACCTTAGCGCGCTCTAGCGTCCCTCGGGTGTGCATTGGGCTTGAGCTAATTTGAAAAGCTCCGCTCAAGCGACAGTCAGGCGTGACCTTTCTGACTAGAATTCGTATGGGCGTGCGCCAGGCACCGGCCAGGAATCCATTAATTCATAGTAACTCGATTTAAAATTGATTTTTGACCCAATTTTCTTCTTCCTTTGATTTCAAATTTAATTAAGTATGATTAAAATAAAATTCGAACTCGTTCTTTACACTAACCGTATTAAAGATTGGGATGGCATTAATCATAGAATTATTTCATTTCTTGCCAAAACACCTATTTCATCTATTAAAATGCTATTTGGTCGATTTAAAATAGCTAAAGATGTATAAATATTTCTACAATAATGTTACTCATATGTGGACTTTGCTCATCAATATCAGATAATGAATAAGTTATATAAGAAAATTGTCAAATTTGGTCAATAAATAAGTGACTTTTATTTCTAAATATGCTATTTTTGAGATCAATTGGCATCTATTGAACCACAATGGGAGTATCTGACAGAGCCTAAGAAATTTGTATATTATTAGAATAGACTTCACCTCACCAAATTTTTTATGGTTCTTCGTGATGAGTTTGAATCTACGAGGGCTTACAACTGCATAGGCATCCTCATTTATTTAACAATGTTGTTGAGATTATTTTTAAAGAAATATGACTTCAAACCAAGAAGTCCCAACATATGGAGACAATGATTGCAGTGCCTTCACAAGCTCTTGGTTCCAAATTGTGGCATCAAAACAACAAATCAGATACTCTGCGATCATATGATCCAAATATATGTCGCTACTATCATACAAAAGGTCATTCAAGATACAATTGCCTTAAAAAGTAGCTTTGGTTTTGAAATTGAAATTCGTCTTCATTTTGAACAATTTCCATCGCCATCATTGAATCAACAAAATTAGACGCTGCTACTCCAACTATTCTATCTACTGAGGATCTTGAAATAATTATAAATCAAGTTCTATCTCATACATGCTCTATCTCTACATCTTTTCAATATAGTTGTTTTGCACTATGAACTAGTCAAATTCATTCTTTTGTGGTATTATTGCATTGGTTGTACATCAAATTCAAAAGTCTAATTGTTTGCATATATGGGCCATTTGAGAACTTTTAGTGATAAATTTTTCAATTATATGACTTATCAGCTTGGTAAATACAAAGTATTACCTTTTAATTTTAGTGAGTCTATTTCTCATGCTCATTTTGATCTTATTCATTCTAACATTTAGGGCCCAGCACTATCCCTACTAATGGGATTGAGATATTTTGTTATTTTTATTGATGACTTTTGTCGTTATACCTGAATATATATTTTACATCGCCGATTTAATTTGCCCAAAGTATATCAAGAATTCTGCAATATATTATATATGTAGTTTTTAAAACGTATCAAAATACTCATATTAGATAATGCTAAGGAATATTGTGAGTCTTGCTTCCTTGGATTCCATCAAATTACATGACATTGTACACTAAAAATTTCACTCAAGCATGTCTTAGCAAAATAGTCGCACTAAACGGAAGCTTGCTCATATTCTTAATAGTATCCAATCTTTTCTTATCTCAACTTTTCTACCAGAAGAATTTTGGGGCAAAAGTTGTTCTCACTGTAGTCCAAACAATCAATCGTCTTCCATCGGTCATTTAGAACCAAATCCCATATGAGCGTCTATTTAGCACACATTCTCATTATAATTTTTTCTATCTTTGGATGTGCTTCCTTTTTTCTTCTTCAACATCATGAGAGAAATAAATTAGAATCCCAAGCTCATCTATGTTACTTTGTTGAGTGTAACATTGAACATGAAGGTTATCGATGTTATGATGCTATCTGGAATTGACTTCGTATCTTCCGTCATATCATCTTCTGGAAGCACAAAATGTTCACTAGCTTATCTCCTCTCTCCCTCGCCCATGACATATTCTTAAATTTTTTATTTATCCGTTATCAAAACTATTTCCTGATCCTATTCTTTCTACCTCAATCTTTAACATTTCTATTTTAGCTTTATCAGACGATTCCTCTACGCTTGTCTATGATGCAGTTGATCCAACCATGGATCAACCTCCACCCACTCATCCCTTAGATAATTTTCTTGTTTGCCATTTCACTCAGGTACGTGAGCTTTTTTCTTATGTGACTTTCATTGTTTTAATGGACTTGCAATACTATATAAATCAGCTACTTACTAAAAATTCGAAACTCATCCTCACTAGTAACAAGCAATGAGTGATGAAATTTTTGCCCTTGAAAAGAATTAGATATGGGATTTGATTGACTTGCCACCAAAAAAATCAATGACTAAAAGCAAGTCGATATATAATGTTAAAAATAAATCTAATGGCTTTGCGGAATGCTACAATACTTGTCTTGTTGCTCGTGGTTTTACCCAATAATATGTGATTAATTATGAAAAACTTTTGCTTCATTGGCTCGTTTGACATCTGTACATTCTTTGTTTGTTGGTGCTGCCATTTGACAATGGCCAATTTTTCAAATAGATGTTAAGAATGCATTTTTTCACGATAACTTGATCAAGGAAGTATATATGCAGCCCCCACTCGGTACTGATCATCATCCAAATGAAGTCTGCTGCATTCATCGAATGTTATATGACCTTAAACAAGCTCCTAGAGCACGGTTTGCCCAATTTAATTTCACTATTGCTAGAAATGATTTTACATTAAGTACTCATAACTGTCGCTTTTGACACGAATAATATAATCAAATACTATTCTTATTTTATTTTATATTGATCATATGATTATTACTAGAGACGATCATGATAAGATCTAATTTATTAAAACATTTATACATTAACAACTTGAGATGAAAGATTTTGGAAGCCTCAATTACTTTCTTGGTCTTGAAGTAACATTATATTCTGATAAATATTATCTTTGTCAAGCAAAGTATGCTGCAAATCTATTTAGTTGTCCCACCATAACTAATAACAAAATTGTTCCTATTCTGTTAGAACCAAATGTAAAAATTATTCTGTTACACGGTTCACCTTTGCTAGACAACCCCTTATCGATAATTAGTTAGAAGGCTTGTTTATCTTATAGTTACTCGTTCTATTATTGCTTATACCGTCTATTTTGTATAATCTGCACCATGATTCACTTCAAAGTGCCTTTCAATTTCTCACCGTGATGTATTTTATGAATGTATCAAATATATTGAAAATGCCTGTCACTTTATTTGTTAACACATTCACCAATGTACTATACATTTCGTTATATCTCATCAGCCAAACAATCCGTTGATATATTCGTCAAGTCTAAGTCCACATGGCGATTTTATGATCTAATTTTTAAATTTAAGTTGGTCTCTACCATACTTATTTAAGTTTGAGGGGGGTGTCAAATGTACTATATATGTCAAATAGAATAAGATATATAATGTTCATGGAACATAATATTATAGAATTAGAGTACTTTGTAAATATTTTCTATGTTTTTATCATTATTATTTTTCATATAGATTTTGTATCAACCACTCTATATAATTAGCCTATCATTGTAAGATAAGGACGCAATAAATCATATCAAATATTCTCATATGTATTTGTTAGTATTCTCGAAACACTTTTTATTTCTAACAAAAGAAAAACCAACTATGAATATGATGTTTATAGAGTTTAATATGAAAGGACATGTCTGTTCTAAACAGTTATGTCCTTTCACAGTTATTATAAAGACGCATATCTTGTTCGAATCAATTTCACATTTGTTTAAACCATTACGCATTGTCAAGCGTGTGTTATTTCTTTTCCAAAGTATCCAATATTTACTTTACCTGTGACAGAGCATCGTGGAGCGGAGATTATCGGGAGACTCTGCTGGCGGCTTCCCCTATTCAGCCGCGGCTGTTACATATTCCCCTCCTTCCTCGGATGCTGCTGCAGAGAAAGTCACAGAGGCCGGAGCAAAGTCGTCTACACGCAAGAGTACAGTGTCTGTTACGGAGAGGAATGGCCACATGAGCGACGAGGATCTGGAAGATCTAGATTCTTCACTGACGTCCATCGTCGACAACAATGGTGTCCGAAGTCTACAACTGAAAGATCAAATCGAAAGGTACAAACTCCTCCGAGAGGTTTGGACTGTATAAATGCAAGTAACGGTCCATTTCTGCGTGTCTGCATCTTTTTTTATGAATTGAATGTGTATATGATGAAAACGAAGTGAGAATTTTAGATAAAGGGTAGTTTGCAGAGGATATATCCATCCATACTTGGATAAATCTTCTTGGGTTAATTCTTTAAAGGAATGTTTGGGATCATTTTGAGGTGACATAGCAACAATTTATTTATTTATTATTATATGAGTTTGTTAGGATAAGTAAATGGATAGGATATTATGTCATTTGTTGGTTTACTCCTCAAATTTTATAAATGAAAAAATATATTTTATGAGAAAATTCACAAATCACTAGCCCTATAAATAGAATTACTTATTTGAGTTTATTTCCATTTTAAAAGGTTATAATAGTGAAAAATAGCTAGTGTTGAAGGGAGATGAATTCTCACGGAGTTGTCTCATTGATATAGAACTCAATAATATTTTTTTCCCTTTTAGCCGCTACATTTTGGGGCGCTTTATTCGACGGCTTTTACTCTGTGACTATTCACTCAGTCTCGTCATACTAATAATAGGTCATCCCTTTTATAGGTAGCCTTTTTCGGTCAGAATTTTCTGCATGTAGCTCACTTATAAGGCAGTTATTGTGAAGTTATGTTTTCGATATGAGACTCAGTGACGGTGAGATATGAGAGTTTTGACGCTGAATTATCTATAATCCATTCAAGAGCAACAAGTCTTTTTAAATTAAAAAAAAAAATTATATATGCTACAAAAAAATTGTTTATAATATTTGTAAATTCATTTCAATCTTTTTACCGTTTGAATTTATTTTCTATTTTTTTCAAGATTTGCAAAATCTTTAGAGAGCATGGAGTTCCTACCAAATCGGGCCAATTTCATGATGATATGGGGGCACATGATAATGAAATTGACTATGTAAGGGAGAGCTTTTAATTTAATGGGACCTACATCCCACCTTAGTCCACCCCCGCTCCTACCTTTATTAGCACAGATCATTTCTATATAAATCCTACACTTTTAGTTCAATGAAATTGATGTAAAATGTCTGCATATATATTAATTTGACTGAACTATACATAAAATATATAGTAAGAAAATTAGGACCGATTAACCAAATAATATTAATAGCACAATTTTTTACAAATGATATAAGATTTGATAAAAAAATATCTAAAAAGCAAAATTAGTCTTCATGAATATATCAATACTATATGAATTAAAGTATTAGAATTCAGTAATTTTACGTAAAATTATGTCTTTTTTTTGTCATATTATACTTAATTTATTTTATTTTGGCTTTATCGTTAGGGATTAGAAATTTCAGATGACTCGCGAGTGTCAACAATCTTCAACAACCGACACCTACTTCCTCCTACGACCTCCGCCTCCTCGCTGCCACCCCTTCCCTCCTCTGTCCGCCTCCTCTTGAATACGCAACTGCTGTTATTATATTCGTCAACCTTTGTAATGCTGAAAAAAATGAATCATTCAAATGTAGAATAAATAAAAAAAATTAGCAACAAAGGGATGTCTTTTAAATATTTTTAGACTAATAATTAAATAATATAGTAGCTCATTTATCAATTAAAATTAATAAATTCATATATAAACAAATAAAACATTATCTGAATTTTGTGATATTATTATTATTCTAATATTTGAATAACCTCAGGTGTTTTTTTACATAATTCTAATAATTAATAAATGAAAAGGAATAAAAATTCGAACATTTGTTATAGAGATCGATGATCAACGTTATTTGGAATAGATAATTCAAGCTGAAAGTACAGGGTATTAAGGAAGAGCTTTTTGGCTTAGCTCATCTCAGAAAGAGCTCCAAAAGCCAGAGATTATGCAGAATATTAGCGTGAAACTTGAAATCGAACTCCTTAGTTACACAAACAGCATCAAAGATCGAGGATCTTGTGTCACTATTTCTATACCAAAATAAGAGACCAAGCGCCCAATTTCTTAAAGAGAAAGACGGGCTTGAAGGAGGAGAGAAAAAGCTCCCCAAACATGGCAGAAATAAATCGAGTTGTATTCACAGAGAAGACCAAACGCGGCATTAATATAATCTTAAACTGGGAGTGAATGCTCATCATCAGAAGTGAAGTTCTGGTGAGGAAGAGGGGACTTTGAGCCGAGAGATTGAAGGGCTCTTACGACTTCCGCCATTGATGGTCGTTTCTCAGGCACAACAGAAGTGCAGCGAAGAGCAATTTCCAATGCACCCAGCATCTCTTCTCGGGAAGAATTTGAGATTTTGGGGTCAAGAACCTGAGTAGCGCCGTTGCTGATGTTGATTTTCCGGCGAACCCACTTAACAACATCGACTGATTCTTCCATTGAATCCGTTGGCTCGGCTTGGCGGCCGGTCACCAGTTCTAGTAGCACTACGCCGAAACTGTATGTGTCCATTTGTTCTGTTGCTTTCTTACTGTGTCCACAATCTGACATTCAACAACGATGATCATTAAAGGAAACTTTAATCAAATGGAATGTGATTTTGATCGAGGGTTCGTATCGAAATCTTTACCTGGCGCCATGTAAGAAGAAGCTGGAGATTCTAAGGCCAGAGCGGACTGAAATGCAGAATCTCCCACTATCCGATCGAGGGCAAAATCCGTGATCTTTGGCTCAAAACCAGCATCAAGAAGAACATTTTTCGACTTGACATTTCGGTGAAGCATGCAAATGGCATAATCGTGGTGAAGATACGCCAATCCCTGAGCAACCCCAATAGCAATCTTCCATCTAACACTCCATTGCAACTGGAAATTTGACCTCCCAATTATATCTCCTAAGCTTCCTTTTGGCTGATACTCGTAAATAAGGAGGATGGATTCACCGGTATGACAAAATCCCAAGATTTTCTCAATGTTCTTATGTCTAATCTTGGCCAATGTCTTGATTTCAGCTTTCAAAGCTTTTAGTGAACGGCCCCCAGAATTCATGAGTTGCTTTATAGCAACAAGTTCACCACTAGGTAAGCTTATAATATGGACTCTTCCAAAAGTTCCACCACAACTTACAGCCGTTTTATCATTCATTGCCATGATCAAGTCTTGCTCAGCAATCCTCAAGGGATAGAAGAAAACAGAATGCAAAATTCCTGCTTTAGATTTTCCCGTGGAATATCGATGAAACGTGAAGAATCCGAATGCAGAAATCAACAAAACAGCAGCCAAAGCTACGGAGATGAAGGCACCAGTCATTTTTGTAACACCAAATGCTCTGTGTTTTGCCTTGTCATCCAAACACGACTTGAGCAATCCAGGGCCGCAGAGGTCCGAATTTCCCTGCAAATATGAAGCCGGAAGGCCTGTGATTAAGGAGAAAGGCACTCTCCCAGACAGCCGATTGAAGGATACATTAAAGAGGGCAAGCTTCAGATTTTGTAACTCTTGTGGGATCGAACCCGTGAGATTGTTGTCCGAAAGATCGAGATAAGTTAGAACTGGTAATTCACCGAGCGATGAAGGGATTTCTCCAACAAAGAAATTGTCAGCCAAGGACAATGAGACTAGCTTCCTGCAGTTTATCACTTGTGGAATACCACCATTAAGCAAATTGTGGGAAAGATTCAATATGCTCATAACTGGGGAATCGCAAAAATTTGTAGGAAGTTCGCCATAGAAACCATTACTTGAGGCAGAGAATCTGTACAGGCTCTTTACCATTCCAAGACCCTGTGGAATTCTACCAGTGAAGCCGTTATTATCAATCTGAACTTGCTCCAATTGAGCAGCCGTTGATATTGAATGAGGAATTTCCCCAGAAAATCTGTTGTTTTCTGCTCGAATGAGCTTGATTTTAGGCAATGACCATAACCCCGATGGGAAATTTCCAGAGAACCCATTGTTCTGAACTTGGAATCTCTCTAGACTCAGGCACTGGTTTATGATGCTATTAGAAATTGACCCATTGAAGAAATTTGAATGAAGACTTAGGCTAGTGAGGCCTACTACATTACAAATTGCATTTGGAAAAGACCCAGTTAGCTTGTTTGCTGAAACATCCAAAGATTCCAAGTTTTTGAGGGAAATCCCAAGTGCCTGAGGGAGTTCATGAGTAAGACTGTTCTGAGAAAGATCCAATATTCTCAACCTTTTCAAACCCACGAATGTTTGTGGAATTCGACCATAAAAGCCAGAGCTTTGCATCAAAATCTGCTCAAGATTCTCAAGCTTACCAATGTCACTCTGTATCTCACTCGCTAAAAAAGGATTTTCCGACAAATCAAGAACCACAAGCTCACTGAAATTTCCAAAAACCAGAGGAACATTACCTGAAAGCAAGTTGCTACCCAGATTAAGAACTTGTAAATTCTTCAAGGACCCAATGCCCTCTGGGATTTTTCCCTCGATGTGATTCCTGCTAAAATCCAGAGATTTCAGAGACCCAAACAGAGAAATCTGATCTGGTATTGTACCCCAGATTAAGTTGTTGCTCAGATTTAGGGTTTCCAAAGAACTGCATTGTGAGAGGTGGAGTGGGATGGGCTGGTTGAAGAGATTGTCAGCTAAGTTGAGGTGAGTGAGTTTGGGAAGCTCACATATGGAAGGAGAGAGCTCGCCTGATAGGTTTAAGCCATGGAGGTTGAGCGATGTTACAGAAAGAGGCGGCGTGCTGGTGCAGGTGATGCCAGTCCAGCTGCACTGGTGGGCTGCTGAAGCGTTGGACCAAGAGGAGAGAGAATTTGAAGGGTCTTTCATGGCGGCCTTGAGAGTGAGGAGGATGCTGGGTTCAGAGACTGCAGAGCTGAGATGAATGAGGATAGAGAATGTTAGAGAGAGAAATAATGGGTATTTGCAGGCGGCAGCCATTGAAGAGGAAGGAGTGAGCTCTGGTAGTAGTGTACCTTTTCTTCTACTACTGAGACTATATAGCGGAGTAGTGGTGATTGCAGAATATAGTAGTAATGTAATGATTAAACTACAAAGTCAGTGGTGAAAATATTGGCTGGTTTATGATGGCCTCCCAAGCTCAGAATATAATTTCTGAAATTCTGGGAGAGCAATTATATATAACTCTTCAAAATTATAATTTTTAAAAATATTGTCCCTAGAAATTAAGATGACCCGTATCAATACATCTGTATGCCCATTTCTCCAATAATTAAAAAAAACCTACAAAATTAGGATTTTATCAATAAAATTCATTATCAATTAACTATTCAAAATATATTGTTAATATAATATATAAATATTTAAATTGATTGACACTAATCTAATAAAAAATATTGATATAATAGAAAAAAAATTTATACATTTTTTTTAATTTTGTTACCATCATAAATCTTATATATTGATTAAATCATATAAATACCCATTTAATATAGTATAAGTTATCGAAATACTTTTTAAGACTCATTAAAGCACGAACATCATAGGTCTAAAAAAAAAATTCCTATTCAAATAGTGTATAACTGTATGGATAATATCATACTAACTTATCAATTTATGATTCAATTCGGTATTCAATTTTAAATTTTTGTTAAGATGTATCAAGAATGAATTGAAATAAAATAATATCAATTTATATAATAAAATATTTTTTATTGATTTATACACAATATTTTTTATAAAAAATAAAAAAAAATAAGTTAAAACATAAAAATATGAGTAAAATCTTCCTAGCTACTCTTCGGGGACAGAGTGAATGAAGGGAGGACATTTTCAAGCCAGAAAAGGGATCCAATAAATTTGAAAGAATTATACAAAAACTAGTATGAGATAAAAATTATATGTCAATGGTAATATTTTTCTCTTAATTATTGGCTTTTTGTTCAATTATAAAATATTTTAACCATTATATATTCTCATAAATAATTGAGTCATAAGTAATTATTTTATTTTATTTTATTTTTTTAGTAGTTATTAATTTGAGTACATAAACTGGAATTGACAGTGTTCAACTTGTAAAATTAATTTTTTACGCCGTTGATTTCGTGACATTAAAACAAACTAAGAGACACGCACATCCTGAATGTCACCCCCCC
>JAOVVI020016811.1:0-10783 GCA_028571085.2 Nepenthes alata | reverse complement strand
CGGATCTCTGACCTCTCGTTTGTTGGTTGTGTTGTGCATGTTCAGGTTAAGAGATACAGAGACCGGACCCTCATCCTGACGCTACGACGTGATTAGGAACCCGGAGGCCCCCTAATCCGTACAACAACCGCGGACTCGGGACGCAAGATGAAAAAATGATGACACTGAATTTATTATCTCTATATAAAACCATTTCTTTATTTTTACAACCATATTTATCATTGAATTCTGAAAAATAATATTATTCACATACATTTTAATATCCAGTTCTTATAAATTATCATTTTATATTGCAATTTTAACCCTTTCGTTTATTGACATGCTTTTGAGGACACATTCGCAATCATAGCTGTACTCACCTAATCTCCACCCCATATTTCACTAACCAAGGATCTAACATTGTCAATGACTCAATAGACTTTCCGAGGGAACAAAACAAAAAAATAAAATATTAATAGTAAAGATAATTGTATTGAATTGAATTAACTTACAATAACTAAAGTACAGTCCCTAAATTTATTTTATAGAAACCTCAAGAAAAGGAAAGCATCTACCTAAAATAACCAGATATTATTTTGAATATTTAGATATAATATAAAGAGAATTGAAAAAAAAATCTGAAGTCATCTACAAACATAATATTCATTAGCATTCTGCCTCAAAAATATTATAGAAGTAAACCAGAAGAACAATGACAGAGCAGATGGAAGCAGCATGCTGGAATAAATAAAATGGAAGGGTAGTACAAGAGAAGACATGTGACATAATAAATGAAAATGAAGGTTCCCAAAAAATATGTGATTCTCCCTTCAAGGAAATCACTCAACCTTGGATAGTCTACTCACCTAAGTGTTGGGGCTCACTTAGCAACTGAGGGCCATTATACTCTGATAGTCTACATAGAGAATCACTCACCTAAGTATTGAAACTCACTTACCACCAAAATGACATCATATCCAAATAGTTTGCTTAGGGAATCACTCACCTAAGAATTGAAAATCACCAACTAGAGGACTAACATACTCTTGAGAGGATCTGAAGCTCTACTAAGAATAACAAAAACTGGAGCCACCTGCCTTATTACTTCAGCCCCTTCATCTGGACTGTAGCCAAGGAATCTTGGGAAAATGAGAAGCATGCATTGCCAGCTTCAGTAGCAGCCCTTCAGAAATTCCAATCATCCTTGTAACTTTTACTTCTTGGAAAACTTCATTTTCTTTTATGATGTCACAGTCTTTCTTGGAACTATTCCTTTTGAGCTTTACAATGCATGGCTACATCAATAGTCCATACGAGAAAATAGTTGTTTTTTTCTTAATCATGAGAGCCCATCTGATAGATACCTTCATCATTCCCATACTAAGCCTGAAGGTCCACCAAAAATATTCCCTCACCATATCCAAAAGAACAATCAAGATCACTCTCCTCCACTAACCCATTGCCCAAATCTGTAATCTCAACAGATTTGATAATGATGCATTTTCTAAAATAACACCATGAAACTATGTAGCAGCCTGAACTTACACAAGAAAGGCCCCAGTCCATTTCTTTTAAGCATTTACAGGTACCATGTAAATGTATCTGCAAACTTAATCCCAAACAAGACCTGTGACCTAGATGAACACCAAGTTCACCACCACAGGATGTAACAAAAATGGCTTATCACTGCAAAAATGCAAATTACTCCCAATCACTGCTGATGACCATCTGTTGCTTATCATACTCAAATGGATGCGAAAAAGAATCACCTGAAAAGCATTACCCAGTGCAGCTATGGATAACCACATGGAATTTTTTTCAAAAAGCAAATAAGACTAAGATGGACAAGATAACATTTAACTACAACCCCCATTCCTTTGTTGCTGAGCCAACATATGCATCAAGCAATTAGGGTATGGCATTGGGATGTTTGGTTGGTGAAAATAAAAATTCTATTCTAACTTTATTATCAGTGGAATATTTATTCCTACGTTTGGTTATTTTATTACAGAGAATAAATGCTCCCAGAGAAATAAATATTCCTTTAAATCAAGGAATAAAAAATATCATGTTTTTTTTAGTATTATTTATTCCTTGTATCCAAGGAATAACTATTTCTAAAAATATCACCATTTTACCCCTAATATTTTCAGCATTCATACCATTATTCAAAACCATACCTTATTTCTCTTACTATTGCTACATACCAAATACTAGAAAGTTAATTCCCATCCTATTTCATTCATTGAGAATAATTATTTTATTTATTCCATTTCAATAACCAAACATGTCATAATAGTTATGAACTCCACTTTTGAAATCACCTGTATTAAATTTTCTGAGAAGGCAAATATGGACAAGCATACATTAGGATTTCCAAAAATGAGCTGTATTCTTAATGCATTGCAATTGGGCCAAGTCACATGACTTGATAACATTTTCTATTAGGCTTCATTATCTCCTAGCCAAGAACAAGCTACTGCAAGTAAACTGAGTTCAAAGTCACTCCAGACAGTTCAGAAATCAGGCTAAAGAAATAATCACAATTCAAGCTCAACCATCACCATTCCCCACATGCAAAATTAAGTGGGATCACAGTTTCATACTTCATATTTCAGACGTTTCCCCTGGTGCCCCAACCAATGATGCTAACATATTTTCTACACCAATGAATTATAAACCTCATCAGAGTTCCACAATTAAGACCACATTAAAGGAAAATGTTCCAACAAGTTGACTCTTGAAACCATGAATTTCCTCTGCCACTGTTATGAGTCCTTGCCAAGCACAAAACCAACAAAATTGCATCTTCATTCCTAAATCCCAACCTTGGAAAAGCTAATGTTATATTTTCATCCAATCATCAAGCTTGCTGCTGAATTTTAAGCTAATCTCAAAACTAATTACAAGTTTTAGGTGAAAAAAAAAAAAAAAAAGAATACCGTTTGTGTATTCGAGTAAGGCTACCATCAACACAATAATCTTCTATCTAAAACAATATTCGTGATTGAAAGGAAAGGAGGAATGATGGTTATCACATCTCTTACATGCTCTGAGTGAATTAGCAAGACTTTGACAACTTTTTTACAGAAAAAACCTCTCTAGAAGGCAGAGTAAGGCTGCATATTCTAACTCCCCTCGTACTCCACCATATAGAAGCCTTTGCACTGCACTGCCCCTTTTTTTAATCAATTGTATAGGCTTACGAGACCTAACCAAAAGGAAATCTTAGAATTACCGAAATTCACGAATAATTTAGTTCTAAACATACTATTTATAGTGACTGTAGCATGTAAGCTTCCAGACTGGTCGTTCATGCTCAAAATCTTCAGCAATTTGACGTTTGCAGGACTCAGGATCTGAACACCTACAAATACATCCAATTTGGACGCAAGAAAGAAAGGAATAAGATGAAAGAACTACTTGAAAATATGAGATGAACCGGTATATTATTAAATCCAAAAGACCAACATGTTGGCGCACTCACTTGTGATTAGCAGCCTGAGACTGATTTGCAGGTTGTTGCAATGAAGCAGAATTGCCACTTGGTACAGAAGAGGATTGGGTCCACTTGTTTTCAAACGGCTGTGAACCAGCAGATTAACAAACATTAGACCTGAGATTTTGTAAGCAGTCTCTAATAACAACATCGACACCTAAGAACAAAAGCCCATAGTATATGTTTTACACACTTCTAACTTAATAACTACCACCCTTTTACATAGTTGAAAATTGCCTCTATATGTGATGGCAGAAAATCACGAGCAACTAAATATAGTGCAAACCAACTACTACAGATGACAACAAAATTGCCGAAGTTTATGAACCTTGAATGAATGAGTTTGTTTAAATGCTCCGACTTTGGCAGCCTCATTTGGCTGAGAACTATTTTTAACCCCAAAACCAAAAGGATTAGGCTTCTGCTGCTGCAAATTTGTCTGCTGAAACTGCACGCCGCTTTGTGCACCAAATCCAAATACATTGGATTTTGTTTGCTGCTGCGTGACATGTAAGAATTTGCATTGGTCACCAAATCGACAGCTGAAAAAGGCAGGAAGATTTTACTCGATCAAAGCACTCGAAGGCAAGCACTCAAAATGTAAGCATAATATGGTTTTTACCAAACAACTTAACATATCAATAGAAGTGTTCAAATTTAGCAACAAGTGTCATGCATAAAACAAAGTGATCAGTATTTCGGTCACTTCAGTTAGTTCTATGATAGATTCAAAAAATATTTGGCTAGTTAGTCTTCCATTATTATCTTACATTTGTCATTTCTCAGTCACCATATTCCTATTCTCCTATCCTCCATTCTCCTAAGATCACAGCAGCTATCAATGCATCAAAAGCTATATCAATTTAAGCTTCAATCTTAATAGCCATTTCAGCCCTGTTTTTTGTCTACATTCATCTGGAAACATCAAATAATTTCTGATATGAGCCACAACAGTTAAGCCATCTGTGTCTTGGAAATACTTGAGGGATATAAAAGCAAACACAGGTCAACGAGATCAGATAATATTCTGTCCTCTTTCTTTTCCGAATAAAAGCATGAAAGTTATTAAAATATGAAAAAGAATGAACAAAATGTAGCGCATATATCCTTTCTAAAAGAACAGGAGAGAGGATAGAGAAGAATTGGCTGTCCTAATTTATTTTGGGCCGTAGAAGATACCCACTGAAAGAAAATAAATGGGCTCTTCTGGTCCAAGATACCCACTGACAACAAATAAATGAGCTATTCTGGTCCCTTCCTCCATGTATGGATGGCAGCTGACCAACTACAAAAGTAAGCACCCACAATTGAAATTTCACTTTAAAACACAAGGTTCCCCGAAAGCTTTATTGAAATCCAGAGCAAGGAAAATGGAAGGAACATATGCCACACCAATTCCAAGGCAAAGGTAAATAATGGTGAGAACTAATACTTCTTTCTTAATGATTACCCACAAGAACAAGAAATAGATCATATCCAAGGGGTCTTCATCTGATGCTACTCCTCAATGCTAACTTACACAACATTATGAAACATTAGCAGGGTATATTCAGGCTGGTGAATTAAAAGGAAATATCATTTCCATAATATACACAACATTATGAGATGTCAATTAATCTTCACTGGCCTTATTCTGATGCTACTTCTTGATGCTAACCTACACAACATTATGAAGCATTAGCAGGGTATGCTCAGAGCTCAATAAAAGAAATGTCCATTCAATAATCCCTAAGCATATGAATTAGGAACTAGTGGAAAGCTAAAGATCTCTTCCCATGGACTTCATACAAATGAAACAACATCGAACCTAAGGCCTTATTGGTCATCTTATATGATTCAAACATTAGTGCTTGCCATAATGACAAATCAAGGTGCCACTGGAGATATTTCAGAGCAATAGAAAAGAATGGTCTCATAAAGATGGTTGAACCCTCGTAGCTATCAAGAGCCCGTATGTACAAAGTAAATAAGATGAAATCAATGAAAAGAGGGATTTTCTTCAAGTTTGGGTGAGGGGGAATAGATCGCCCCCAGAAGTTTTAGAAACTGATAGGGTATTCACATCAAAGAGGGCGATGAAAACTACCCTAGAATATTAAAGGACTTAGTATCAGGTTTCAAGATGTTCCGGAGAAAGAGTTACAAGAAAAAAATAATAGATCTATCCATGAACCAAAGCAGTCAATCAGGAAAGCGATGTGAAAGAAAACAACCGAAGACTGTAAATACACATTATAAAGTCTCCCAATTCAGATACCAATCAGCAAGTAGACGAGTTGCTAACTTTTGTTATTTGTATGGAAAGGTCATTCGTTCAAACTATAAGCCAATATATTATTAATATCAGCTAAAGCATCAAATAATAAAACATTCAGAAAATTGTCGACAATCTTTGGTGAAATTTCTGACAAGGCCTAAGAGATAATCTCCCTCCAAAATAAAAAAGCCAAAAATTCCAGCTACGGTCAAAAGGATGCCTTTAGCTGAATGATGGCATAACACAAGTTAACACACATCCATCAACACAACAGCATATTCAACTGTGTATGGACAAGCACATCCCTACTGACCGCGCATGGATCTGGTGATTCTATGGTTTAGATGTTGAAATAAAAGCCCAAAGGAAGAATGGCCAAGTCAACCAGTTTGTTCAGTTTCAAAAAATCACTCTACAGAAGCCCAAGATTGGGCAAATATGAAAGGGAAGTTGTCAAAATCTTCTCCAGATACTGTAGGCATCAAATTAGAAACAGAATGTATCATATGTTGAAAAGGAAGAAGCCAACCAAAAAACAGAAGAGAGCTAGATCAAGTATCTGCAGTAAAATTGTAAAAATAGGGAGGCAGATGATGTTTCTTAAAAGCAAGAAAAGAAAAAAAAAACTTAACCTAGCTCCTCCTATAAAAGAGAATGAGGAGCAGCCAGCAGGAGGAATTAGAGGGAGGAGGTAGCTGGCGAGGGACACAGCAAAACAAAGAGAATGCTTGGTGAGCAGCTGACTTCCCGGAGAAATTTTCAGAATCTGTGGAAGGAAATATAAGGCATTGTTTCAGAATAGTTTTTTTAATTTGGGGTGCAGGGAGCTCATTTTATTTTATTTTAAGAACTAGAGATTTTTTGTACTTTTTTTAGCATGAAAGCTTGGATTTTGACATTTGATTATCAATATTTTCCAAACAAGGTCTGAGATTTCATTTATTTTCTATCATTTGTTTTTCATGGCTTTCTAATTTCCTAATCATGATGTAAACCAATTGACGATGGGTGAAGTGACAAGTTTATGAAAATGTATTATGTTTTTGTTTACTATTTGTTAGGTAAAACATATTAATAATTTATTAAAGTTGAGAACTTTAGGACTTAATTTAGGTGAGATCCAATGTAGATCCAACTTTCAATTCACTCATGGGATTCAGGCAGTCTGGGGGAGACCACTACAGCTCCTCTCTTCTCAGCTTATTCTATCAAATTGATTTGGTGTTGAACCTCTTAGATCACTAGTGTTATTAAGTTGAAAAGAATTGATTTAAACCCTAGGTTGATCATTTGATCAAGTGTTTTTTAATGTTCACACTTACATTGTTTTGTCTTGAGGTAAACAACATCCTCATAAAATTATCTTCATTTGTATTAATTTGCATCAAGATTGTTTTCATGGCATTTAATTCAAAATCAAAACCCTTTAATTTAGTTTAAATTTGATAATTTCCTGTTATTTACTGTTGTTTTGCTATTATTCATTAGGCGTAGGTTTTATTTAGTTAATTCTTCATCGAGGATTCACCCAAATTGTCCCTTTCTCGTTTTGAATTCCAGGGATTGAAATTATTGAAGTAAGAACTTAGGATTTAATTAGTAATCAACAAAATAGTTTGAGATAAAATTAATACAATTATATATGGAGGAGGACACCTCACTTATTGGGAAAGATTAAGGGTACCTTTGTGCACTTGTGATGTTAACTATATACCTGATTTGAGGTCAGTCAAAAGCCAAAAATAATAATAATATTGAAGAAGAAAAATGTGACAAGCAGAGGTTAGAAAGTGTTTTTGATGACTAAAATAGTTCATTGTTGGGTTTTCTCGAACCCAAAAAGAGCTAGATACAAGTTTTCGAATGCTTGGCAAGCCTCTTCTGTTGCCTTAAAGGACAAACAGCTTTTTCCTAATATGAATATGAGCAGCCAATCTGACTAAGACTGGGAAGTGCTCAGAGAATATCTTGAGCAAGCATCACATGTACAGGCAAGCCATTGGAGTCCATTGGAAATTCAATATCAAAGGTTTCTATGTTCTTTATTTTGAAATTAGTAACCATTGGAGAGATTCCAAAGTTTTGGATAATTCGAGCACACTAGTGAGATGCTAATTTTGACTACAGCTCACTTTTTACTCCAGTGCAAGCAATTTTTTTTTAAAGCAAAGATCAACTATGTCGTCTTCGGTTCCCCCATCCTAACAAAGACTGTAATCTGCATCACAATCTTGCAGTGCAATGGTGTTTAGATCAAACTGACAGGCCAAATTGACAGTTGGCACAGTGTTCTAGATTGTAGGGACAATACCGGATGAGTGGTTTGACAGAACAACCTAATGGCTTCTTCCTGTAACGTGTCCCATTTTTAACTTTGTGTTCATGATAAATTCAAGAAACTTGGAGCTCCTTGGCGTGTAAATGGTGGAATCTCAAGCAAGGAAGATGAAGAAGGATAGCACTCCCACTTTAAGAATGAAGTAAATTTCCAAAGAAGGTACTTTCAGGATTACATTTCATACCTCATATTAGCCGTTACAATCTATATTTATACTAACTATAATCAACAATATTCTAACAGCTTAATTCTTTCCTGACAGAAATTATGAGAATCAGTAACAAAAGATTCTTTGCCATCAACCGTTCAACTTAAGTATATTTTAGTTGAAATAACTGTTCACCAAATCGTGTCCTCTAGCAGATTTTCGACTTAGTACGGCGGCTTTGTGGTCGTTTTCTTGCTCACGCTTTGTGTAATTCAATAAAGAACATCACAAACGGCCAGTTCCTCGGCGGTTTCTGTTCATCATTCGCCTAACCGCATTACAGTACAGGAAAATATTAAAGCACATACAATATAGGATATGATTCCTTCTTTCACATAATGCAATCAACGACTAATTCTTCTTTCAAATTGAACTTACAGTTTAAAGAGGCATCCCAAAGTGCCATCAAATTAGAAACGAAAAGCGACAGGACTAACGGGAGAAGAGAAAGGAGAGGGAAGGATGGAGAAGAAAGAGAGCATGACTAGCATACCTCCCACGCTGGAAATTTCTGCAAGGTTCTTTCTTCAGCGGCATATTGCTACACGATTACTATGGAAGATGGCCCCTGCTCGGAATGGAAGGAGATTCTTCACGTTCCCTTCTGTTATAGCGTTTCTGAGTAGTGTGACGCGGGGAAAGAACTGGCGTCACTTAACGCCGCTCCCGTTGCTCTGCGGCCAGTCTGCCCACCGCCCTGGCACAGGTGCCTTTGTGTCGTTCGAGACAAGAAAGACTAATTTATTCTAATTACATAGACTTTTGAGTTTGGGCTTCTATCCTTAATAATAATAATAATTTTAATATTTTTTTACTTATTAATATATTTTTAAATTTAAATTATTACATGAATTAAAAAATCGCTTGATCCTTTCTGACAGGTCCAGTCTCCGTCTCTGATAACCTAGATCATGTATACCACAACAAACAAACGGAATGTCAGGTGATAACGGGACTCACTCCCAAATATATCTTTCGATATTCAAGTTAAAAATCTTTTTACGAATAAGAAAAATATAGATTATGTAATGTGCATGGATGCACAAAGGAAGGAGATATAGCGTGGATTAGAGAACTGAACTCCTACGGATGCGTTCGATCGATAGCGGCGCTTGAAAGGAATGTGCACTCAAAGGTAGAGTGGCTTATGAGTAGGTGCGCTTATAGATAAAGCGGTTTGAGTGATAGTGCACCCGTAGATATAGTGGCTTAGGAGAAAGTTTTTATGATCATTCTAGGGCACTTAAGGGCAAAAGATTTTTTGATTTTTCCTCCTACTGGGGTGAAGGAGCGTTTATAAAATTAGAGCCGTTGCAACCTTCCTTGGGCTCCAAGACAAATGTCAGCTACCACGCAGATCCGTTGAGCCATCTCAATGATCATGAGGGGAAGCATATATGGTAATTGTTGTCTTTCTAGAAATATTACAAAATTGTGCTTGCCATCTTGGTGTAATACATCATACAGGTAAATATTTGTTGGCCTTCCACAACAATTATCATGGTCACCTTATGGCTGGTTCTACCTGCTTGCCTGTGTTGCGCTATTGGGGCTGTCGGCAGCTATGCAGAATGGGCAACCATAGGTATGGTATTGCATGCAACATTAATCGCCTGCTTTTTACTTAACAGTTTTGAGTTGACCCATTTGGGCCAACTGCATTGCTATCTAGACCTTAGACTTGACAAATCGCATGAAGGGACACAGTCATTTGGGCTTTCCTCCTTTCGGGGGGATAAACTGGCTATTGTCGTGCTTTCTAAGACTGGATCCGAGGAAAACATTAGCTAGGCCAGCAAGCTGGGCTTTAGGCCAGCCCACGGTCTGTTAGACCCATTACTAGCCGCCTATGCTGGGAGACCTGACTTATCAATTCCTAAAATATTCATTAATGGGATGCCAACTACAAACTCGCGCGTGTGCTACTTCCCCAAGCGTTCTGCTGATTTGCTGCATAGTGAGGTGGGATTTGAATTACTGTCTCTGGCTAGATTTGGAGTGATTCTTTGGACCTAGCAATTCTCTATCATCAGCGCCATCTTCTCGGTTAAATACTGGCTGATCTCTTCCTCAGTTATAAATGGAGAGGCTCCTGCGTCTTGCATCACGAGTTGTCTTCATTAGCCAAGCGGAATAAGAGTTCGGAATTGGCATAAAGCCCATACTACCACAAGCCATAGTTAGAGGGAGTTTCTCTCCAATGTTCAAAACTGATGCCCGAGAACACACTTAAAGTCTACCTAGATTACCCTATTTTGTGCAAGAAGCCACTTTGATTTCCCTCTTTTGTTTTTGTCCCTAACCTGAACTTGCGTTTGTTCGGGTAAAGGCTCAGGTTTGGGCCGCCGTCTCCTCTCTTCCTGCCAATGTTGGGTAGCCCCCTTTGATTTAGTTCGGAAGAGGAGACATTTCTGTTCCAAGAAGGGGGAGATGCTTGCTTCCATTCACTTCCACTGCTATCGTGAGAACTATCCTATAGTATGCTACTTGAGAGGGGAGTCT
>JAOVVI020016810.1:0-10783 GCA_028571085.2 Nepenthes alata | reverse complement strand
TGATGGAGATGATGAGGATGATGCTGATCCTCATGATGTTGCTGAGCCCACTGAGACCATTTTACTCCGACAATCCATGAGAGATCAAAAGCCCTTCGTTCGTTTATCAGCTGATGAGTATGTACTACTTACTAATAAAAAAGAGCTCGAAAGCTTTGGAGATGAGTACAAAGTGGAGTGGATAGAAACCATGCAAAATGAGATAAAATCGTTGTAAGAAAATCACATGTTTGAGTTGATAAAGTTGTCGAAAGGAAAACAACCATTGAAGAATAAGTGAGTTTTCCGCTTAAAATTGATGAGAATAGCCCATAGCCCACAACCGAGGTACAAGGTAAGAAGATTGTGAAAGGCTTCAATTAGCAAAAGGGTATTAACTTTAATGAGATTTTTGCCCCAATTATAAAGATGTCTTCAATTTGGGTGGTGTTCGGATTAACCACGGTTCTTGATTTGGATGTTGAACTGTTGGATGTGCAGACAGTATTTTTTCACGGTGACCTTGAAGAGAAAATCTACATAAAGTAGCCGGAGGGATTCTAGATTGAGGAAAAGGAACGGTTAGTGTGTCATATGAAGAAAAGTCTATACGGGTTAAAATAAGCTCCGAGGTAATGATATAAGAAGTTCAAGTTTATTATGATGAGTTAAGTCTACCAGAAGACTACTTTGAATCATTATGTTTTTGTTCAGCAATTTTCTGAAGATGATTTGGTAATTCCCCTATTTTATGTAGATGATATGCTGATTGTTAGGCGTAATGTCTCCTGGATCACCGAATTGAAGCAATAGCTCAGAAAGTCCTTTGCTATGAAGGATTTGGGGCTCGCAAAACAAATTTTGAGTATTAGAACTTTTTTTTTACCACAAGGTAAGGAAACCGTAGATTTTCCAAGAGATTTAGATGGAGAAGGTAATGTTTTAACATGGATAAGTCAAAATTGATGAGCACTCCATTTGAAAATTACTTTAAATTAAGCAACCGATAATTCCCTTCTACAAATGATGAAGAGGCAAGCATAAGAGGTATACCCTACTCTTCGACCATGGGTAATTTGATGCATGTTATAGTGTGTATGAGATCAGATATTGCTCATACTGTTTGATGAGTATTATATTCAGTTGTCCAAAGAAATAGGCCTAAAATGATTTTAAGCCAGAGGACAAGATTGAGGAGGCCTAAAACATCTACGTGGTTTTAGCGAATTTGGTCGACACCCTTAAGCAGCCCAATTTCGTTATCAAGCCGAAATCAATTTAACGGCTATAACGATTTTCTTACTCTCATCTTCTAATGATCTCGTGTGTTGGTTGAAATTGCCATCGGGATAAACCTTATCCGTCCGTTAGTTTTCTTAACGGTCGACGAGAAGAATCAACCATTACCTAACTTTTATAAAAACCCGTCCTCTCCAACAAAAGAGGGGATCGAAACACCTAACACTTTTTTAGACAAAGAAATAAGATAACTTAAAGACACCAAGAGCACACTCTCTATTTCCCGATCTAAAGCGCCTTTCTAAATGCGTAAGCTCTCAAACAAAAATATACATTTTATATCCTCTATCTTTTCTCTCATTTAAGAAAGAGACTGACTTCAACAGAGGAGGATATGCTGAGTAGTGAGTCCCGTAAATCCTTTAACATTATTTTGTGATTGCATAGAATTCGGATTAAAGACGTACAGAGACCAAGAATACTTTGACGCTCGATCGATAAAATTTAAAATCTCCATATCCGTACAATAATCAGAGTCATCGGATGCATCACTGTTGATTACAGTTAGCCAGTATCTGTCAAATTTCGGTAATGAGCATTAGTTCACGCAGAAATCAATATTGAGGTATTTTCGAAGAACTTCCAAGTTGTGTTTGTGTCTTGAAGTGACAAGCCACTTCTGATTGGGTATACTGATACAAACATGATCGATAATATTGACTCTTGGAAGTCCACTTCAAGATATTTAATCATGTTCGCAGGTGGAGCAATTTCTTGACAATTAAAGTTGTAGAAGTGTGTTACTCTCTTGATCACCGAAGCAAAATTTATTAATGTGATAGAGGCAAGTAAGGCAATGCTATAGATAAAGAAATTTATTCGGGAGCTCAGCTTCAAGTAGGAGCGATATGTGCTATTTTGTGACAATCAAAATGTAATTTATCTTTGTAGAAATTTATTATTTTTTTTCAGATCGAAACACATTGATGTGAAGTATTATTGGGTATAGAATGTTGTTGACTTTGAGTTATTAGTGCTAGATTAGGTCAGAAACGAGAAAAATTAATTGGATATGATGACAAAAGTGTTACAAAAGAGAAAGCTTGAAGTTTGCCGTATTATTGTCAAGATGATGATAATTGTTTCCACATAGTTATGAGGAAAATTTTGTTAAGCCTGAAACATGGATTCCAAATTGATGGCGCTCGAGGCATACTCAAACATCGATTCCATATTGATGACCAAGACACTGTGCTCGAGTCACGTTCGAGTAGAGTTTGAGCGTTGATTCCATATTGATGGATGAGACACCGCGCTTGAGGCTCATTCGAGTAAAGCTCAAGCGCCGATTCCAGATTGATAACCAAGCCACCGTGCTCGAGTCGTGTCTACTTGGCACTCGAAAGCAGCCTAGATTATAAAATCTAGGTGGACGTGATTTTAGTGTTATTTCACTGCATTTAGAGCATCATTTTGAGAGAAAATAAAAGAAAAAGAGAGAGAAAATAGAGAAGAAAAAATTTCGTATATCCAAATAAATTTCTAATCGTGTTCCAATCTCCGTCAACCTCGGGTATGCTATTCTTGACATGAAGAAAAACGTTTACTAATTTTATTTTTCTCTTTCATCTTATATTATCTACTGTACAGACTTGTTTTGAGATAAAGCATTGTGACATTGTATTTAGAATTTCTGTAACCAAAATATCATATAATAAAAATATTTTTGGACTTTTAATTTTGTGATTTTTCTTCCTTATTAAAAAAAATTCATGTAAAAAGCTATATCTTACATCATTATTTATGATTATTATATACTTATTGTATGTCATTAATTATTTTCTCATGAGTCATCCCAACAGTCTATAAATATAGCTCATATCATTGAATGATCTGTAAATTGTTAAATTCATACTTCTGGATAAACAGGTCGAATTGCACTATCTTCAATTCAGACTTGTGGATATACAGTCTATAATAACGTTGATTCCGATGCCTATCACTAAATAATGACCTTCCCATCCCAGCCCAGAACTGCACTTGAAGACCCTGCGCCGGCACCCACAGTTTGTTAAGGAACAGGGAGGCCAAAAAGTTGAGAAATTACTACTATTGTCTCTGAAGGAGGCAACAGAATCACGTGTTACTGATGATGCCTTGGGGATTATAGACAATAAGAATCGAATTTGATTTTCCAAGAAGAGAGAATTCTCCAAGAATAGATAAGATCTAAGCAGACTGGATTAACAAAGGGGAGAGAGAGAGAGAACACGATCCAACCTGCAAATCCAGCTTGCTTTCTGAGAACCCATTTAGTAAGAAATTTTCCATTGTATGGAATAACAAATCCGAAGAATAACACATAACCACTAATGTTTAGTCTCGGATGAAATGAAGGTTTAGTCCTTTTTTTTGTCTTTTTTTTTTTCTTTCTATAGCAGCTTACTCTTTCTACCCTCCTTATTAACACATTACGAATAGTAGAGGAGTTAACTAGTCAGTGTCAAATCTATAACCCACTACTCACCTTCCTTGTAGCAAAAGCAACACTTGCAGAGACATCTCCAGCGCAAACAATTCGAACAGCTTGGAGCTGAACATCTTATGCAAGAATGTATGCAGCATTTCAGGCATCTGGGTCTCCGGAAACAACCCAAAAGGTGGCATCGGAGTACTGAACAGTCAATGCATCTGGGATGCTGAAGTTTCACTCCGCAGTTACAGCTACAACAGCTCCAGGAGCTCTGACAGCTACAGCTGCCACAACAGCCGTCCGTGGTGACAGCGCTGGGACTTGTTGGGACACGAAGGTTCCGTGGTATCTTCTTGAGGAGGATCTCAGTGGTCATGTTCTCCATATCTTGGACAAAACGGCTCAGATGGCTAATGTAATCTGGGTAAAGTTCTAAGTTGCAGTGGCCACCTCCTTTGATCCATAATGGCTCATATGGTTCCCTTGCCAGTTTCCATAGCCTGTTGCCGTGCAACCTATTAACTACATCATCCTCTGTACCCTGTAAATGTGGTCAACATGCAGTTTTCATCAGTGGGCTACTCAACATTGGTACACACACTCAACTCATACTATTTCTTTGGCAAGAGTGGGCTTAGTCTTTAAGATGATACGTTTGATGTAAGACCAGAAAATCCCAAAGAAGCAAAGGACTCAAATACAACTATGAATGTACATTATGAACTTCAACCATACATTTGAATCATACAATACAATTGAACTTAAAAAATCATAAGCGCTTTTACCTTGTTAATACGCAGCTTGTAATCAAATCTCGGCTTTAGAAACCATACTGTTCTGATTTAGACTAATTCTACTGTATCTGGTCTGGTTTAAGACTTAGATAAAACAATAAGAAAGGGTGCAAATAAAGAAAACCCCTTCAAGAAGCAACAGAGGGTAACGTATGCTAACAAATTAGTTTACTGCTAGAAGCCAATAGTCATTGCTTCGGGTTTTCTGATGATGATTGTGGAAAACAAGCTGTCGGGTGGTCTGACTATGATGTTATTTATGGGCTGATGGAGCCATATAAAGCAACTTTTTATTATTTTCATGACAGTGAAATGACAGTGATCTGACAATTTTGTCTTATTTTATGAACAGCTTATGTACTTAGTTTCTTAGTATCACATGACAGTGAAATGAATTGAGTTCCAGAGCTCCGAGAATACGGTCTAATTGTCTTCTCTTCTGGTCTGAATTCTCTCTTCTTCTTCCTTCCTATTCTTTGTTGTTCCTACATTCTACATCACAACTGCCTCCATCTGTACGTTCCAGCATCCCCAACATGCTAGCAATTTTGCTCAATTCACAGTTTGGCCTTTCTAAGCTGTCCATATGTGTGAGCTGCCATTCTATCTGTGTTTGAATTGAAGTCCTGTTAAAGGTGTCTTTAATTATATTTCCGACCTGATTTTTTACTCTGAAGTGATATTTTGCAGGTGACCCAAAATAACCCTCAGGTTTTTGGATATGATACTGTTTGGGCATTCAGATCTAGTTTATATATATCTCATATTAGGGATTTTTCCCATTGAACAGCTCAGGAACTGCACAGATTTATGGACTGGGGTGGTATTCTCTGTGTTTGGGAATTCAGGTTTGAAAGCTTCAAAAATCATATACCACACGAATCATTGAACTTCGTCTCTTCCATCACTAATGAGTGTTGGTCTTTGTCTGCAATCCCTTATCCCATCTCTAGCTTATATATATTTCTAGTCCGTAATTGCTTGGGTCTGTTGTAACAAGTCAACGGCTTCAAAATAAGAGGCTCATTACGATAGAATCATGCCCCGATCTCCACTATCTAATGCCCATCATTTAGTTAGTAAAGCATATATCACCCCATAGTAAAGGCTGCATAGTTGATGCCTTCAAGCCTAATTAACACCCATCCATATTGCTCTCCACAGAATCAAAGTTCAAATCCCAACACACAACCCGCTCTTGAAGATTTTGTGCAATTTCACATCATCTACATTGGCCATCTTAGGTAATAATCCGCTCCTTACTTAACTAGGTAGAACATTTTAATTTCAACCCATTTTGGCACACATTTTCTATCAAAGAGCATGATTGCTCTGTTGATTCTTTGCTCCCATGTTCTATCACTAGCACTAGCCCATATAATCACGCTCATCATCTTCTCATATGGATCGACATCATTGCACAAAGTTGCTTCATGCAATCATCAAGATCAGATATAAATTGCATCACACAACTACGAAAAATTGGGCTTTACGCTTCAGACTTATCTAAATTCCTCCTACATCATCATACATACTTTCTGATAGCTCAATATTCACCCTCGAAGCAAAACCCTAGTTTCAATTCTTCCCTGCTGATTGCAATAGGATTGTTGAATCCTCATAAATCAAAGGCATTACAGCAGTTGAGGCAAATAATTGCTCCTCCTATGAAGTTTGTCCTTTAAAATATTCCACATAATCAATATCAATATTCTTGCAATTGATGCTAAAACAGCAGTTTTTAAAGATGTGGGCATTGCATATGTGGAAAAGGAAACTTGTAGGAGTTGCATCTTTCATGAAATGACGAGCTCCTCCAAACTCTTTTTACAACGTGTTGAGAGGAGTAATTCAACAAACCTTGAAGTAGTAACAGATCATAGAGGAAATACATCATCGGAATGTCTTAACAGAGTATCGGAAATATTAATTATCAAAAGCTCAAGTAGACGTGTAAAGAAACAGATTGGACCTGAAAAGGATAGGATTCAAACCATTCAATTTGCTTGAACTAGAATCAATAATGAGCCCTGCTCTGGTTCATGCTTGACCAGCTCACAGTTTGGCTTGTGTTCCCTGAACTAGCTAACAATTTCATATTAATCAAGACAAGGATACCCCACCAATTTGTTTGATTTCTATGCCTGAATCTTATTTATGATTATGTTAGTGTACTTCATTCTTCTATACCAGCTTTTCATATGCCCTCCTTTCTTGAAAGTACTTTAAGCCGTTCCTTAGAATGCTTCAGTAAAACTATCATAAGGTAATGAATGCTATGATCCGTCAAGGAAGTTCGACATTTCACCCAAAAAAATTAAAATATATAGCATAGTAGGATCAAATCATAAAATTCAAATTGAGTTCACCACTTGAAAGCAATCATTCTGAAGCAGATGCAAATATTTAAGTCAGAAAATTATTTATCCGTGGCCAAATTCTTTTTCCCATTTGTACAATTGAGAATATTACGGGAAGGGAACAACAAAAACAACAATAATAGAGCCTTATGTATATAAATGAACAAGGATATTCAAATGCTCAAAAGACCGAGCAACAGATATAGAAGCATCCTTCATGTGAACAATCATCTCAAATTAATAGCATTCTAGTCTCCACTATCTTAGAAAAAAGTTTAAGTCAGAAAACAATCCATGTCATTTAGGACATTGTGAATCACCAAACCTTAAGAAGTGGAAGGCACTTACATGGATCACAAGCACAGGGCACTTCACTTTCCGAATTTTGTCTATATTCTGCAGTAATAACGAGCATGATGGTTAATAGCTTCACAGGTAGCAAACACAGGAACCTCCAATTTTAGCAATTACAAGGTCATTGCTTTTTGCTAGATAATTACTAGGCCATAACTAACGGCAAAAGAGCATACTGCCCAAAAAGGTTTTAAATGTAGAACCTGAAGAGGCTATATGAATAAGGAAAGGAAATTGTAAGGGCTATTAGCTCCAGGAATTAAAGTGAGGAAAAGCAAGGAAGAAACTCAAGACTGATTAAATGGAACAGGAAGAATTAGCATAAATATATTCTACCCTTCAGTAAATTAGTTTGTGGCATTAAAGTGAATTTAGCGTATACCGGTGTGAACATACTCAAACGACATCTTTCAGCTAAAAAGCCAAAAATCTCAGCTAGAGCAGTTAACGGTCAAATGCTACATACCCAAAAAATAATTAAAAAATAAGGAGAGAGAGAGAGAGAGAGAGAGAGAGAGAGTATTGCAAGCCAAAATGGGTCACTCACCCTATAAATGTCGAAGCAAAATGAGAATTTCACATGGCAGAGCACACGAAGTCCAGAAAGAATGGCACTGTGCAAAACAACACCTCTCAGCCTTGGCAATTTAGCAGCCAGGTGTAATGTAGGTCCACTACCCACTGACTGCCCATATAAAATTAAGTCCTCTTGACTAATACCATATTCAGTCTCGAGACATTCATACACTGCCTCTATATCTGCATATGTATTGGCTTCACTTGGCTGAACCACAGACAGGAATTTTCAGTGCTTCTGAAGTAAAGTTCTATAGCTTTCAAAAATGGATTCACGGTAAACATTTCAAATAATTCTAGGTATCAACTCCCACAAACTTTATGTAGATTTATATTTTCTGACATGGTAAAGAAGAACCACAGAGTGAAAGATATCATTTTCTTGACCAACAGTACTAGTTTTGCCAATTTAATAGTCTACTAAGTTGAAGTAGAACTACTCCTATTTTTCATAACAGGCATGCATACAAATGGAAAAATGAAGAGCACAATTTCTCATATCCTTCTGAAGAATATGCTCATTATACAAAGTAAAATTAACAAATTTTTCAATGGAAATTAAAAATACTTAAAAGCACATAAAGGGAAGGGGACCAATAGTGAATCATGATAGGAATATTTTGTATTGGCATATTCTATGATTAGATAGAACAGGTATTTTAAAATATCTTCAAAATTAGCGCCTAATATACGCCAGATGCTCACAAGTATGTTAACTCCAAATATCTAATCTTGACTTACGCCTGACAAGTGCATATGTGTATTTTATCCAAAATGCTCACGCTCGATGTGCGCTCGAACCATGCAAGTGCATATTCTGTCCAAAATGTCTACGTCTGATGTGTACCCGAGCCGCACATATGCATATTATGTCTAGAATTCTTTCACCCGATGTGCACCCGAGATGTGCACGAATGTCATTTATTCAAATTACCCGTACCTGATATGCGCTTGAGAGGCGCACACGCACTAAGACGCAAACCTCATACTAAGGCTTCCACACTTGAGGTATGCTTACGCAACCCACGTGCATTGAGGTGCTATTTTCTAAATGGCCACATGTTTTTTTACTTAATTTCCAAGCTTCTTTATAAATACCTACATTCCAAACACTTATGAGGTACAGAAACACAAGGCATAACAGCTGCATCTCTATAACCTTTCTCTGATTCATGTGAATAGTCACATTTTAAGAAAACCATTCCTTTGTTATCGAGATTTATTGTCAAGATTTTTTCATCCAACATTTCTCCATTTATCTCCATTGTTTTACACACCTATTCTCGCCTGCAAACCTTCGTTGATATGTTGGTGATGTGGACACTGAGATTCAATTATGTGCAGATATTCTACGAGATAAAAAGCAAGATCAACAAAAAGATCGGAAAGTGCCCAATTCCACTATTAGAAACAAATCCAAAAGGTTGTTTGATAGGGGGTTACAAGTTGGGAGTAAGTCGGTTAAGGTTTAACATATATGTATCACTCGGGTTATAAGTTAACTTTCTTAATATATTACTTTTATTGGCTGTAAAAGCTCGGAGGGTTTTACTCGATAACAGTTGGTTATCGAGATTCCCTCCATCACTAAAATTTGCATGTTAATTTTCTATTCTGCATATCTATTTTGGTGAGGCAAGATATTGTATATTATTATTCCGATTTACATTTAAATATAAATATATTTTACGTATATCGTGTATTCTAGTATATTTTTCTTTCATGATTTTAGAAAGGGTTTAAACGTTTTGAGATTAGAGACCCCTTAATTCCTTCAAACCGGAAGGTGGACAATGACTTTGCTCCTAGAGCTTTTTAACCACAGATATATAGTCAATGAACTCAATTTGGGCATTGAAAATCAGAACCATCCGATTTTATATTCATGTCAAAAAACTGCAAGAGGAATCATCCAATGATGAAGTTACTTTTATTGGTTGACAAACTATTAGACAATAAATCTTAAGGCTTGTTGATGCGTGCTCTATGTTGGTGACAGTTATTGCTGGCGATGATGATGAAGATGCAACGGAAGGGGAGATCAGCAGAGGAGGGGACGAGTTGAAACGGACGAGATGCCGTGAGAGAGAGAGAAGAGAGTAGGAAAAATTAGGGAAAGAAGGAAAAAGGGGAAGGGAAATCGAAAGAGAGAAGGGCAGAGAGGAGAGAGACGCAGAGAGAGGAAATGAGAGTGAAAGAGTGAGAGCAAAAGTATTCTTCTGTATATCCCTTTCTCTGCCAACACTTCACCCATTTATACACCTTGGCCCTAAACAACATCTGCCTAACAAACTCATCAACACGTGTAGTGCACGTGTATGTGCAGGAAAGAAAACAAACATAGCAACACAATAACCGAAAGTGCATATGGGGAAAATGGGACCACATTTAATCAGTTCATAAATTAAATATAGTCGCCTAACTTCCGCCATGGTGATTGTTAGATAGTCGAGTGCTCTGCCGTGTTATTGTGAATTATTGCCGGTGTCAGTTCGAGGAACTGTTGAGGAGTCCTGGAACCGTATCATTACCCACCTTATCACAAAAACCTTGTCCTCAAGGTTGCATGAGGAAACCCAAAATTCATGAAGTAACTTCTTCTCAAACCCCAGCCGAAAGTGAGAACATAGAAGGGCATATTCTATTTCATTGGAAACACCCGCCAGTTGATAACCAATACCCATCATAACATATGTATAATGATTAGCAATTTTGGAATCAGGTTTATGAAAGCATGCTGCCATAACAAACCGAGTTGCCTCTGGTTTGGCAAACTAACACTGCACTGCATCATGGAGTTCAAGTCCCAAAGCAGGTAGTCCATCCTTCATTGTGGTAGTCAGCAGTTGCAGCAGCTTTGTCTGATTAAATCGACATGGTTCAATGAGATCAATGAGAACTTGGCCTCTCACTGCCATGCGATTCCTTGGAGCTATAGCTTGCAGCATGTCAGCTAAGAAATGCATCACATGCCACCGAGATTCAATGCGTGATATGCTTAAGCTCTC
>JAOVVI020016809.1:0-10783 GCA_028571085.2 Nepenthes alata | reverse complement strand
AAATATAATTGACTGATGAAGTGCTGAGTTTAGTTGTTTGAGGTTGAATATATTGAAACATAGCATACACACCCAAAGACATGTGGTTGAATGGTGTGTAATGATTGAGCGGGGAACAAAAAACAATCCGAGATCTCTTCCTAAAGCACAGCTGAGGGCATATGATTAATTAAATAACATGATGTCAATGTGGCTTCACTCGAGAAGAATTATGGAACTCTCATGTGGAAGAGGAGAGCCCAAGCGACTTCCATCAAATACCTATTTTTTCAATCCGTGACCCCAACATGGACGGTTTGATGAAGGATGGCATGCTGGGACATAAATGCTGTGAACAAAGTAGATAATACTCGCAAGCATTATTGCTCCGTAAAATCCATGTCGAAGAAGAAAATTGGTTTTGAATTTTAGCAGGAGGTATAAAAAATTGAAAATAACTTTGAATGACATTTCATTAAATATTATTAAGTTGTGTGAATAATTATCTATAAAACAAAATAACGAAGCTCGTTTTAGAAAGTACGGGATAGGAACCCTAAATATTTGAATGAATGGCTGCAAAGGAGCTGAAGGGCATTAATTATTCTAGAAAAATAAGACATGATATTGTTTAGCCAGTTGACATGGCTCAATAAATAGAGTAGACATAGACTGATGATTATGATATAATTTCTTTAGACTTGACAGTGAATGATGATCTAACTGGTCGTGAAGTTCGAGGGGTGAAGGAATGACGGTAGAACAAGTTGTAGGAGATGGTTTGGCATCCAACATGTAGAGTCTTGAATTGTGATGACTCCTATCAATGTTTCTCATCGTCGTAAGATCCTAAAATTCATACCTAGTTTGGGAGAATACAACATAACATTGATTGTCTTTGGTAAATTTATTGATAGTTAATAAGTTAAATGGAAATGATAGCAAATATAGCACATATAAAAGATTAATAGTAGGGGTAGGGGAATAGCGCCAATTCCCGCAACCATCATCGAGGTTCCATCAACTTGAGTAACAACAGGAAGAGGAGTATGGTCTATAACGAGACAAGGTACCTGATATCCCAGTCATATGATTGGAGGCACCAAAGTCAATCATTTAAGTTCTGATTATAGTTGATTGGCAAGCAGTGGGTTTACCTTGCTAAACAGAGTAGTTGTGGCAGAGGGGGCTTATCTAGCTGATAAATATCGATAGTCATCTATAGACGAAGTGAACATTTTAGTTGCTGGTGGTTGTACATAGTCAAACTGTCCCAAAATGCCACTGTAACATATGACTCTTGGCATTGGTTTTCCATGTAGTTTCCCACATTTACTCTGCTTGTGGTCAACACCAACACAGTGAAAACATGAGAGCTTCCTATGTTATCTACGACTATTCTGGCTCATTTCGCAGCCACCACCTTGAACAATAGATGAGGCATGACTCACTATAGCCATTTGATCTGTGAGACCAACCGATGCTAATGCATCATGATCAACACAAATAATGAGAGAGAAAACATCCGTCAAAGAAGTTATCATAGCACTTACTAGAATTATCATAGCACTTACTAGAATTCGGGAATGGGCAGAGTTAAAGTCAGGTCGAAGCTCATCAAAAAATCATAAGATGGCTATATGTTCCCATTGTTCATGTGTTTTCATCACATTTGGGGAGACAAGCATAAGTACATTCACTTCTTCATAGAGTTTCTTAAAATTAGCAATGTAGTGTGTCATGCTTCGATCCTTTTGATCCACACGAACAATGATTTGGATGCATCAAACATTCTAAATAGTTTATATTTTTATGGTAAAGCATAGATGGATATTTGATTGACCTCAAACGGTATGCATTTAACCTCACGAGTACATGAGGGTGCGATGTAGTCTTACCCAGTAAATTGGGATCATATCTATAGGAAATTGTACTTCTACGTAGTAAAAGAAACATGATTAATTAAGTAACCCGAGATTTTGTCAAAAAAGGGAAACAGATAATCGAGTATGATTAAGAATCAGAATGTTGATATAAAAGAAAATGTAAGTGGTGTAGTGCCAACCGTGGAATAGAAAAAAAATATAGGAATTAAATAATAGAAAAGTAAATTGTAAAAAATAAAAGAGAGCTGTAGGTGGCGCAATGCCGACCATAAGGTGGCACAATGTAGACCATGAGGTAAAATAATAAGTAACTAAATTGCATGAATAGTAAAAGGGTTTGGTGGCGCAATGCCGGCTATCAAAGTAAAGTTTAGAAATTAAACAACCAAAATAATAAAAAGGATTAGGCAGCACAATATTGAATATAGAATAAAAAAATAAAAATTAAGTGATAGAATGGAAATTTAATTACATACTGGCAAACATTAAATTACAACACAAATTGTAGAAAGCATTATAACACATGGTCTTCCATTCATGACATGAAGATGTTGCTCATGAACTTTTTGCTAACTAATGAAATAAGATGTCTACAGTGTAGTTAAATGATCTAGTGTTAATACAATATCAAACTAGCCCGAGAATGTTGTGATATCTTCAATGATCTTCATGATGAAAATATGAAATAGGAAATTTTGAGAACTTAATCTTAAAAAAATGTTCCCAATTAAATATGTAAAATCTAGCAAGCAACACCTAATTTAATTCTAATATGCCAACTAAAAAAATTATTAACTTGAACACTTCTAAACTTCTTTTTAATCTAAAATTACTAAACTAAATATTAATAAACACAGTCAAAATTTACCACACTTTACCAATTAAAACTAACATAAAAAAATACGTCACGATTAGCTCAAAGAAAAACAAAAAGACAAAGAAGAATTGTAGAAAATCAAACTTTATCTAAATTTATGTGAATATTTTGACTATGTTTTTACTATAATTGATGATTAGAAACAAGAAAATCTAAGAAAATAGTAGAGATGATGGTAAAATATTGAAAACTTGCATTAAATAATAAAATGAGATATTATAATTTAACATACACCTCATAAAATTAAAATGGAGGGTATCAAATGCATTATACTAAAAAGATGAACTTGGTTTTTGCTACAAAATTTTCAACTTTCTCTACACAACTTGTTAGAAGAAGATAAGAAAGCAGTAACTAGCCCTCCCCACTAGCTCTCCAAAGCTTCCTATATATAGGCAAATGATCCAAAGTAAAATAATGGGGAAAATGAAGATGGTGAGGGAAATTTGGCCCAAAATATTGAAAAGAGAATGGCTAGGCATAGCACCGTGCTACTTGTTATTTCTACAAAATTTCCTTCTCTTTTCTTCAATTTTCTTCATTTTCTTCATGAGTGGGCAAAATTAAGTGAGATAGTTGATGCAGACATAAAAAATATTCCTAATTAGAAGAGATTTGCTTTTATTTCACTTGCTTTTATTTTATTTGAAAGATTTTGATTTTATTTGCATGATTTTATTATGTTGAGATTTTATTGTGTTGAGATTTTCTTTTTATTTTAGGAACTTATATCATATTTTATTAGGAAGTTATATTTATTTTTAAATTATTTTAGGATTAGTGTTTTTCTATATAATGACCCTAAATTCTATAAATTGAATGAATTTGAGTGATTGTGCTTTTCTTCTTCTCTCCCTCTTGGTCTCCTCTCTTTTTGGTCTCTACCCCTCTCTTTGGTCTCTATTCTCCCCCTATCTCTTTTCCTTCTGTTCTCCTTCTCCTCTCCTAATTTTTCATCCTTCTCTACATCAAATTTGGTATCAGAGATAAGTTAAGTCCCAGCCACCCGAGAATACTCAATATTTCATAAATGCAGGGTTAAGGGGCCTTGATTTAATTGGCGGTGGTGAGACTTGGGTGCTGGGCTTCGGATGAGGGGTCGATTAGGGTTTGGGGTGAGTGGTTGGTTAGGGCTTTGGTTGTTTTTGGGTTTGATTTGGCTAGATGGTGATTGCGGAGGTCGAGGTTGTGGTGGTCTGCGGTGACGTGGAGGATGGTTTCGGCGGCAACGAGTTCTTCCTCTTGCTGTTGTGGTGGCACCGATTGCTACTGATTCGTTGGCTATGGCTGCTGCTTCGTCGGACCTCTCTGTCTCGTACTTTTTTTTAATACAGAGATAGATTTTTTTTTTCAACAAGTCTGTTTTTTTTTTATAGAGATAGTTTTTTTTTTTCAACAAGAATTTTTTTCTCTATGGAGATAGAAAAAATTTTATCGGAAAGTAGAAATAGATGATATGTTGCCTATCGGAAGAAAATGCGAACTGGATGTGATGGTGCGGGACGGTGGGACGGCGGAGTTTGTGATGTTGCTGGTTGCACGGGACGAACGTGGCTAGTTAGACAGTGGATGGTAGGACAGATGAGTTGGTGGACTCGGTGATATTGCTAGTTGTTGGGTATGGATTTAGTCTCTGATATTAAATTTGATATCAGAGAAGGTTCCCCTTTCCTGTATCAAATTGTGATTGTCTTTCTTCTCTCTTGTTCCTTCTGCTTCTCACCTCACTCTATTCCCTTCCCATTAACCCGCTTTTTCCTTCTCTCATGCCTTCACCTTGCCACCCCTTCCCTGTATCGCAAAGGATCTATAATTAGCCATTAGTTAGAGCTATTACTACGAGTAAAATGGCCATATCTATATCACATATTTCCACCTTTTGTGCTCGCTTCATTGGACAATGGTACAAATAGGTGTGCAGATTGGCAGATGCAGATTGATGCTAGAAGTGTCAACCCATCTGGATGATTGCGTAACCACTTATCTTGTGGTTGGGGAATTAACTACAAAAATTTTACTTGGCGGGGTCGAGTCCCAGCCATTTGAAAAAAATTGATGCGGACATAAATAATTTTTCAAATTCGAAGAGATTTGCTTTTATTTTACTTGATTTTATTTTATTTGAAAGATTTTGATTTTATTTGATTTTATTTTATTTGTATGATTTTACTGTGTTGAGATTTTCTTTTTATTTTAGGAACTTATATCATATTTAGTTAGAAAGTTATATTTATTTTCAAATTATTTTAGGATTAGGATTTATCTATATAAAGATCCTAAATTCCGTTGTTTGAGCAGTATTAATTAATTGAATGAATTTGAGTGATTGTGCTTTCTTTCCCCTCTCTCTTTTGGCCTCTTCTCTTTTTGGTCTCTTCCCCTCTCTCTGATCTCTTTTTTCCCTTTGTCTCTCTTCCTTCTGTTCTCCTTCCCCTCCCCTACTTTTTCACCCTTCCCTACATCAATAGGGCTTCATTTTCTTGTATGGATTGTCCACATTTGATAGGCTTGGGCCCCCTTTTTGATCCCTTTGGCCCAATTTTTGCAATTCTTCAATTTCAACTTATTTGGGCTAATATTTTCCTACAAATTTCAAAGACAAAAATAAATTAATAAAAATAATATTATTAACATATTATTACTAGAGAATAACAATAATAAGTATAGTAGAAATTGTAATTATCGACAATTATCAGTCCTCCCATAACTCTTTATAACAATGTTCGTATGAATAACGAGAACGACCTCTTGTTGGTCCATAGAGTTGATTGAGTGTAAAGTCATGTATCTTCACATGTCAATACCTTTGCTCCAAGTGTTATAATTGTTGAATTTGGTGGTTTAGCTGTGAGATGACTTTCCTTATCTATGCATCGCATAGTGAGGAGGGAAATCCTTCTCTAGTGTTGACAATTTGTCTCATCAAGATGTTGATTAGTGTTTGGAGAGGACATGGAAGTAGTTTCAGAGTCGAGACAATGTTGTGGGATATAATTGATTCGTCTTTAGCTGCCACTAAAGAATAGTCAAATAAATGTTGTCAATAGATATATTTTCACAAATGAAAATAGAAAATATAAACCCTGTGAAGTTGAAATTTAGGTTGCTGCCCAGCCAGCCTCTCTCTCCTCTTGCTAGCTCTAACCACAACTCACAGAGCACCAAAAGAAAATGTTCACCACTGAGCACTCTCCCTCCTCTTGCTATCTAACTCTCCTCTCTGATTCTTTGACCATAAAATACCAAAACAGGAAAAGAAACCTAACAAAAGGTTTGAAAATGTTCGCCAGAGATTGGAGCACCAAATTGGAAGCGGCAAAGTTTCAGAAAACAGGGTCAAAATTGAGAACATCAAAGGTGAAAGGTACCTCAGAAAAAGAACAAAGCCTAAAGAAATGGCATGAAATTTGGAGGATCCGTGCTCACTACACCAATCTTTTTCCAAATTGAAGAGTAAAATGGAAGACTTTGAAAACGAAGAACTCCACTAAGAAATCAAAATCTAAAAATTGGTCACAAACTTAAATCAAAATCACAAGAAATACTAGTAGACCGGTGTCCTTCAATCAACCACCGAGCAATGGAAAGCGTCCAGCAAGAAATTGAGCACGTCAATTGAACAACCAAGCAATCAAATCAGAACCAAAATCTAGGGTCTTGGTTTAGTCATGTTAAACTGTGCGGCAGCTGCTGTAGAGACGGCCAGGGTTTGCCCTGAAATTATGCAAGTAGAGAGGAAGATAAAAGAGAAGCTGTATTTTAGGGTTTTTGCATTCACACTTATATAGAGGTATTTATATAAAATACATAGTACTAAATTAACCCTAGAAACTATTCTTAACAAAATATTCTACAACATATCCTACAGAATAGAATATTTACTTTTTATTCTAGCATATATTTCTTTCTATTCTTAATTCGTAGATTATGCTTCTTATTTTCCTATTTTTTTGAAATCTTTTTTTTGCTTATTTTTATTTATTTTTTAATAGAAAATTAAGCTTATTTTTGGTCATGTGACTCAGGAAAAGTCCTCAAATTTGACAGGAGATGGTAGATGGATAACATTGATGCAAGTTTATTTATTTGCTTAAATTGGTCAAAATTGTTCTAAAATAAATTTGAAAGCTGGTAACAATTTGAGAATGAACTTTGCTAATTATGCCCTTGTAAAATGATTCACTGTTTACTTACTGTAAAAAATGATACACCATTGAAAAGAATGGTTCTCTAACATAGCTTGTATGTAGGCCACCTGCTCTTTCACATTCCTATTATTATTGCTGTAGTTTTTAGTTTTGAGGTGCAATTCACACTGAAATTTGAAATCTCATAATTGTTGATGGTGCCATCTTCAGACTGTAGCAAATTAGATTAGGTGGCACATCAAGTTTGATGCTTTTTTATCTGCTGCTTAATAGATCTGCTTTTGTGGACTCCCTGGTTATTTGTAACAAAACATCGAGAAAATTATATTCATGAAGATGGATTCAACTGTTCAACACACTTTCAATCTGTGCTTTCTTTGAATTCTCACGTCTTACCTGCAATATTGGAATTTGATTCTGTCTTCTAAAAGATTTCTTCATGGTTAAGTCTGTTTTCATTTTTGTTGACCTCTGACTGTTTCATCCATACGGTTGACCTCTGACTGTGTCATCCATACAGTTGAGTATTAAACCCTTTAGATCAATCAGCCTAACTTTTGATGAGTCAATAAGATTGTTTTATTAATAGCGTATGCTTTATTTGCCAAACATCTTATTGCATAAGCTTCTTAAATGCATTGTCTCTGTCTCTTCTGTTATGAATATCTGATCATCCATCCTCAATATCTTGCTGAAGAAAAATTATGCATGTTATTCATCTTTTTTTCCGAGAGAAATGCAGTGGTAACTGGTAACACCTTGCCCTCTCTGGATAATGTTAGATGAGAACAAAATCCAGACATCATATTTCTAATTGTAATGGTAATACATAGATTGTTACAAATGTGACTCTCTTGGTTTGGATTATTGAAACATTTTAAACTAGGCTGGAAATCAGATCAAACAGCGCCAAAATCTAAAACAGTCAAGCAAAACATTCATTAAACAATTCAATTAATCTTTCATATTTGGTCATGTTCCTTTTTCCATTTTGGCAAGGATTTTCAGTTTTGAGATTCTTTCTAAAACATCCTTGGAGGATGATATGACACCTGCTCACCTGTAGATAGTTCAGGAATCTGCTATGTATTTATTTCAGGTCCACTCTGCCATCTCCACTGGACATTTTAGTTCAAAATATTGTATCTTATGACTTTGGCATTAATTTATAATTAATCAAAATTTAACTGCTTGATAATGCTGCCACTTCAGTAATGTTAACCCACAATTTCATTACAGGAAAAGTGACAAGTTTGGTTGCAAAAAAGGATCTGGCTTTGGCCACTCGAATTGAGGAGGCAATAAGAAAAAATGAGAGCTTGGAATCTCTTACTGCCGATAGTGTCCGGAGGGATATTGCGAGAGTGCAGATTGTTCAGCAGACAGAAAAGAGCAGTAAAAAAGTGATAAAACCATCAAAGAAGGAAAACCTCAATAAAGTTGCTTCGACCAAGGCAACAAAGGGAAATGTGAAAGGAGCACCCAGGAAACTACCTGCCCAGTCCAAAAATGTGAGGAATCTCATTAAGGTGTCGAAGATATCTGGTGCTAGTAACCACAAAGGATCTAGAAAGATGAATGTTATTGGTTTTCGGGGCCAAAGTTCTTCCTCAGGTGCAATTTTGGCTTGAAACTTCTTGATATACCTGACAATACTCCTGCAGGTCAGTATGAAATTTGTTTATTGTTCTTTTAGATGCAAAATGACTCCCACATTGCTATCCTGGGGCATTCGATGCAGATTGTTCTCCATGTTTCTGCTAAATATAGTGCTTATTCTTCAGGGATCCATGTTCACCGAAAATGACAAGAAAAAACATGAAAAAGGAAGCATTCTATGATATTCTTGAGTCTAATTTGGTTATAGGCCTATACCCTTTGAAGCACCCGGACTTTTGGATTCTAGTATTATGGCTAAAAGTATGATTAGGGATTTAATCTCCTAATCCTTGTTTGAAGATTTATCTTGGTTTAGAATATATGATGGATATGCTTGTGATATATTTCGAACAAGGGGTTCGTATTTGGATTACTCAGAATTATTTATTGCGTGTCTAAGCTTGGAATTAAGCATAATTGGGATTTAATATTTTTAGATTATGTGGAATTAAATTAAAGTCTTGGATAATCAAGCTCTGACCTTTAGGGGTGGTCAGTTAAAGAATTGAATGTTCTTAAGTGGCAAGTTAGTCTATTGTGGAGCTTATATGGGAGCCACATCAGATTAAATAGGTTGTCAATTGGATGACACAAAAATTTATTGAGTTTATTAGGTGTCTTGATTTCACGTGAAGCTTCCATATTGTAAGTGGGAGGTAGCACTTAAGTGGCAAATATTAGTGGGCATTTTATATTAAAAGGTAATTTGATGGTGGGGCTTATATTTTAGACAATAAGAAAGAAAAGGCTTCATTTTTGGTTCTGCCATGCTAGAGGAGAAATAAATTAGAAAAGGAAGAAAGAGGAGAAAGACAAAGAGAACAATGAGGAAAGAACCGAGAAAGAAGAGGAGAGAAAGGGGGCCTTTGTCTCCCAGCTCCATTTCCAGTGGCAGCAGCAAAGGGAAGGGGAAGAGGAAAGGAAGAAACAGAAGAGAGAAGGAAAAACGGAGGAGGAAAAGGATGGTTAGTAATTTGTGAATCTCATCCTAATTATGGTAAGTAGTTGGGATGCAAAGAGAAATAGGAAAAAGAAGAAAAAGAGGTAGGGGAAGAAGTAGAAGAGAAAAGAGAAAATGAAGAAGTGGAGATTACCATAGGAAGAAATGGGAAATATACTCTCAATAACAATTCATTTCATCAATGATTGATCAAATAGTAAAATTAAGGTCCTTTTCAGGGGGCACTTTGCTCTATTTAGGAAACAAATAAAAAGTTTTAATTAATGATGATTTGAAAAAATAAGATCTAAGTAGAACCTTTCATTGGTGTCTAGTAGACTATTAAAATTGTAAAATTTCAGGAATCTGGAACATATGACCAAACATTTCATGCCTCTCCACGAAAACATCTGCAGTAGATCATGATACATCTTTATAGTGTTTGGATGCATTGTATACCTTGAGTGATGTGCTTTCTGGATCTGCTTCCTAGACTCTGTTATGCTTGGACCAGATCCTGCCTTTATGAGTGAGAATCCTGTTGCTCCTGATCTCATAATCTGTTAGGGTCTCACTAGGCGACTCTTCTATAATGATTGACAAAATAGGGTGAGCCCTCTAAACCATTTGATTATGCTCTAAAGGTTTTGGCTGCACTTAGAAGTAAGAAACAATCACCTAGGGGTCACTCAGGTGCAGCTGGATGTGAAAATCTTCAACATCCTTGACTCTGGTATCATCAAGTGTGCAATAGTTCTTGTTGACTTCCTATTCTATGCATCGGCTACCACATTAGCTTTGTCAGGCTGTTACTGGATCTGGCTGTCATAGTCCATCAAAAGATCCATCCAATGCCTGTCATGAATCCGAATCAAACAGGTCAATTTAAATAATTAATTATAATTTCTAAAATTTAAAATCCCAAATAATTTTAAATAAATAATACTAAATCCCAAACTCCGGGTGTGACAAACCAAAATATACACACAATAAAATTAAAATCCTCATAGGACCTCTTCGAACAATCGTCCGAACAATATAAATGTGACCTGCTCTACAATAATTGTGAGGGAGATAATAATCTGACCCAAAAATCATGAACAAACATAACATAATATTCAATTATTTCCGAAATATAACAATATCTGGCCAATTCCATAATCCAAATACATCAAATATCAATATAAACCATAATAAAACTGAAACTCACCAAATCAGACGAATATCTGACCGATCACGTCTTTACTCCTGTACTGCATCCGAACCTTCTACTCTGAAGGGACAAAACAGAAAA
>JAOVVI020016808.1:0-10783 GCA_028571085.2 Nepenthes alata | reverse complement strand
TCAACATCTGGGTGTTGCGAGAATATTTGCAATATGATATGGAAGTTCCTAATCCTCCTTTTGTAATCAACTTTGAAAGATTGGTGGATGATTTTGTGTTTCTTTGTTTCTTTGTTGGCAATGACTTCCTTCCCCATATGCCTACACTGGAAATACGGGAGGTATGTAGCTCAGAGGCTTCTATAAACAAAAAATTACTTGCCTGAATTTCAATGTTTCTCCTTTAAAGGGAAAACATTATCCAGGTCACCGCATCTTACTCTTGAACATTGTGTATGTGGTTCTTGTTCACTTGCTTCCATTTTGATAAAGGCACATTTATATTCCTGTAGGGTGCTATAAATCTGCTTATGCATGTGTACAGAAGAGAATTTGCTGCGATGGGTGGTTATCTTACTGATGGTGGTGAAGTGAGTTTCTTGTTTGCACTTCAAGGCAACCCGAGTTAACTTGATACATTATGGTGTTTTCACTAAACTAGGCTGTGGTTTCTGCTATTACTTGCAGTTGCAAAATGAGTTTGCTGCTCCTGTGTATGCTTTCTAATTTTTTGATTAAAAGCACGTGATTATTGGATGCCTAAGTTGATATACGTGGACAAACTCATGCTCATGTAGCTACCATGGATAAAAATATCGATATTTTTATCGGTTATAATCATATCAGTATCAGACATATCATATAAAATGTATCGATATCGGATATGTTAGACAAGCTAATAGAGTTATATTGGCCAATATATCAGTTGTATCTACTAATATATTTGTTTTGTTAGCCAATATAAAAATATATAGTGATATTATTACAGTATTGAGAAATATGGATATCAAGGCCCCGAAACCAATACATATCGTCCGATACGTATCATATCGGCTGATATTTTCACGATGAAAGTTCTGAGTTCTAGGTAATGAAACAGTTGTGAGTTTGGAATTTTGTATTGAAATGTGTTGTACTGGTAATCTTGTATTCTTTTCAATGTGCATGTGATGGTTGTGTATTTCTTTCAAATCAAATCAAATTAAGCCTTTTCACTAAGTGGGTCGATTAAAGGTATTCTTTTCCTCCATTAGTTTTGTTATAGATTGTATCATCTATTAAAACCAAATACGCAAGATCATGTGTGATGGTTGTCTTCAAACCATGGAATAGCACAATGTTCCAAGTAATTTTCTAGGGGATTCATGCCTCACTACCTCTTTTGAGAACTGAGTAAAATAATGCAACAGAGAAGATGTCACTACCATTCAACCTCCACTGGACCTTATTAACATCAAAACTTGAACAAAGTCTGCAGTTCTATAGATGCCTCATTGGAATGCCCCACCATAACAGGCCAGGATTCCTAGTTAGATGAGAATTGATGCACTCAGAGCAATCAGACACTGTAGCATCTGGGTTATTGCGAATCTGAATAAATTGGGAGCTCATCTTAATGACCAAAAGATTTACCCATCAGCACAATTAAGTGCCCTTTCTTATCTCCAAATTAATATGATTGTAGAAACATCTCCAATTCTTGCTATTGTTTTTCCAAAGAATCATACCATGGGTTTGTAAGCTTGCCTTGGGAACAGATCAATTTGTTAGCTTGCCTCGGGAACAGATCAAAGTGACCAGATCTACTTACTTAAAGGCCTGATTTTCCTGCACAAACCTCGAGGATCACTTCCCCAATATTGCCTTGTTGATAAGAGCGAATTCTTTCACTTTCAACTTACCCTCTTTCTTGGGAAGGCTTACACTCGTTTTGGATAGATGAAATTTTTGAGTATCCCCATCATTATTCCATAACAAAGTATTGAGTAATTTTTGATTTTTGGATTAATAAACTTTGGTGAATGGAAGAGGCTAATTTAGCTAACATAAGACGGACTTCTTTAGACGGATACCACTTTTCCCACAAAGATAGTCTCCTTTCAAACTTCACAACCACTGAATCTGCACGGATATTTGCTTGGAAGAGAGCCCAAATTGCATCCATGAATGACCAAAAACCTGCTCAATGTCAACATTTAGACTGGCCTCTGTCTGATTGCCTGAAGGACAAGGTAGCTAGTTTGCCAGTCACTGCTAGCTCCAAGGAGTCGGTGATCTCAAACAGAGCAGACAATGATTTTGGGTTGGATGGTAGGTAAGACAGAGAGAGAGGGAGGGAGAAGTGAGTTTGGAAGAGATTATGAATAACGATAATAATATGTTTCATGATTTTATATGTAAAATTGTATATATGGCCCATGTCGGGCATTCAGGCCAATTGACAAGGTATCAGAGCCCTGAAATCAAACTTTGAACTTAACGTACCTTGTGTTTCATTTGACTTTTGTCTTGGTTCTAGATTTTTTTGTTTCCCCTCAACCCAAACTGTCCTGCCCAACATATTTCGAATCTGGTTTTGATTTCTCGACACAGTTTTTGTTTTCTTGTCATAATCTTTCTTTTTAGAATTTTGTCCTAATTTGTCCTTCGAGTTATCTTGGCTTTGTTCCTTGCTTCGTTTCAGTTTTGAAAGGTGATCGACTTCGATTTTGGTTAGATGACTCATTCTTAGTTTCAATTTCTTCAAATAATTTCGCAAACTTTGAGTTTCTTTGATTAGATAAATCTTCCTCTTCGAGGTATTTTGGTGGGACTTTGTGTACTTGTTTCTTTCTTCAAAAGATCTGAAAATTTCTAAAGAAGGCTTGCTTGGGATGGATCTTTTTCTTTGATTCTTCGTCTTATTGTAAGTACACTATCAGAGAAGATTGTTCTCTCTTCGTGTACTAGAAGTTGGCAACGGTTGCTATATTTGATGTTCTAAAAATGTTGAGTCCCTTTCCTGCACGTATAAGTCACGTGAGTTTCTTTTACCTTTTGCTTAAGAAACAGGCGCGCTATTGTACCCTTTGCTAGAGACCCTCTGTCATATGAAGTTCTTTTTCACCTTTAGCCGGTATACATGTCTTGATATTATTTCACTATAGTGGGAGGAAACTCTGTTATTTGTTTTAATAGTAAAATGAACTCTACCTGGGAGTTTTAATTTAAAATGTTCTTAAAAGGGAAAAGAAATTTTGACTCATTTAGATAGCTTATTTAGAATTTCCACTAAAATAAGAAGTTTAATCAATGGGAGAGTAAGGATACTTGTATTATTTCATGGTTGTTGGGATCTATTGAACCACATATGATGAACAAATTTCTATTTTTCGCTAGTGCTAAAGAGATGCGAGACTATATCCAATGTAGTTATAATAAAGTAAATAATGCTTGTTAATTTCAATTGAAACTAGAGTTTGCTAACTTTAAACAAGTTGAACTCTCTGTTGAATAATTACATGCTAGATTTCTTAATTTGTAGAGTGAATATTACTGAAATTGTTCATTCTAAGGTCTCTATGGTAACATTTACGACACTGCAAGAAATTCATGCAGAAAGTCTAGGATCAATTTATGATGAGACTTAGACTAAAATTAGAGACTACACAAGCGAGTATTCTTAATCACATTTCTATTCCATCCATTGATGTTTTCTTACGAGAATTTCTATGTAAAAAGCAATGACTGGCTACACAGATTAGCATGACACGACACCGTACCTTCCAAGCTGTTTTACTTGGCATATGTTGCTCCAGGACACGGAAAGTTCAGGTTATAGATACAGTGTCATAGTTGTAATGGGTAAGGGCATATTATAATGAATTGTACCAAGAAATTATACAATTAAAAAAGAGGGGTGCATCTTTAAGGATTGCCATGTTCGACTTCAAAATATACAATTTTGAGCTTTTCACACTGATATCCAATGTACTTCAGCTGGTGTCATGGCTATTTTTGTCAATAATTAGCCACCAAAGCTCATTTATTTTCTCTCACTCCTAAGATGGTATAACAAATGCTTGTTTATTTCTCTTCTACCTTGGGGCTACAAGATAAGTGAAAATTGCTTACTTTTTCTTGGTTGATTGACTTAACAACCCCAAATCATATGATAGGCAATACAGATGCCTTACATTATGTTCATAAGTATAAGCGTGAGTAATCTTTAGATAGCTAATGACAGTTCTTTTCCTTTCACTGTAGTTGAAAATTTGGGATCTTCCTTCGATGATGTTTTTGTATTTCCAAAATTATTTACAAGTTTGATTTCTATTAGACAATTTGTTGATAATAGTTGTGAGATTTACTTTGATCGTGATGATTGTCTATTGAATGATCAAGCATCGGGGAAGGTAATTGCAAATAGGCCTAAAGTAGGATGTTTATTTCCTCTTCAACTTCCTATTCCTACTATTATTTATTTAGCTTATACTGCTATTACTAATGATAGTCTTGTCTATTATAAATGATTGGGACATCCCAATTCTAGTATTTTGACTTATCTAATGAAACATGGTAATTTGGACAATAAATATTAGTCTTTCATCATTTTCTATGACATCTAATTGTTCATTTTGTGAATTTGGTAAAAGTAAAGCTTTATCTTTCTATTCGCATGGCAGCCGTACTTTCATGAGCTTTGGGATTGTTTATACCAATATATGAGTTATGAGTTTAGTTATTTTCTATGATCACTACGATTACTTTATGACATCAATTGATAATTATAGTTGTTTCGCTTGGATATATTTTCTTCACTTTAAAGATGGGTTACTTTCTGTCTTTTATGACTTCTTGCTTACATGATGACATAATTCTCAATACGTATTAAAATCTTAAGTTCAAATTCTAAGGGGGAGTACATGTCAAAATTACTTTTAGGCTTATCTAAACCCAAAAGGTATCATTTCTCAATATTTTGGTCCTTGCACTCCATAACAAAATGGGATTGTCAAGTGTAATAATCATCATCTTTTGGATGTTGTCTATATCTTGTTAATAGAATCATCTGTACCTACTAAATTTTGGGTATTTAATTAATCAAATCGTCATCTTCAATTGTGTATTTAATTAATTGTTTACCCTCATAAAAATTTTGTATTGATTTCTTGTATTATCATTTGTTTGAAACTGCACTAGATTATCATTTTTTTTCATATATTTGGTTTTGCCTGCTTTGTCTACTTACTACCAAATGGACGTCACAAGCTTGTAGCTCAAGCTGCCAACTGCACATTTCTCGGATATGGTAACACAAAACATTTGTCTATTTTGATACTGATGCCAACAAGTTTAATATTTCTTGTCATGTGGATCTTCTTTGAAAACCAATATTACTTCCATGCCAAGTCATTCACGATTCCGCTTCGGTCATCCTTTCTAATTTTGATGACATGCCTTATTTTATTAACCGACTTAAGCCAAGAATTGTGTTAGAGATATCATCCACGAACTATTTTTGACCCAAAATCGTCACTTGATTTCGCTACATCCTAATCTCAATGTTCAACTCAGATTACATGTCCTCCCAATAGGTATGACTTTTCTCAAGCCACTCTTTAGGCAACTCTGAATACTATTGTTTTCATCTTATTCTCAAGCTTCCATTCAAAAGTGTTAGTAACAAGTTATGAAGACGGGCTTCAAGCTCATCAGGACAACAACAGTTGGGATATTGTTCCATGTCTATCTGAAGTCAAGTCTATTGGATGTAAATAGGTGTATAACATTAAGTTACGGTCTAATGGTTCTATCGAAACATATAAAGCATGATTGATGGCACTTGGAAGTCGTCAGGTATATCGTCTTGATTATGAGGAGACCTACGCCAGTGGCTAAAATGATTATTGTGCACACTATTGTAGTTACTTTAAAAGGATAGCCCATTCAACAAATAGATGTTAAGAATGTATTCTTACACAAAGCAGGCTCCATGGCATGGTTCAAAAAATTCTATGCTACTTTTATTGATTTTAATTTTATTCAAAGTCAGTTTGATTCCTCCACTTTTTCAAAAGACGGCTACTGAAATTCTTATACCTTTTTTATATGTTGATGATATTGTTATAATTGGATCTAATTCTTAGTTGATTGAGTAGCTGCAACAACATCGCAAAACTTCTTTTAATATGAAATATCTTGGTTTGCTACAATGTCAAATCCATCTATGTATCGACAGTTGGTAGGAAGTTTGAGTTATTTAACAATTACTCAACTCGATCTCTTTTGCAGTCTAGCAATTGAGACAATTTATGTAGAGGCCCAGATTATAAACTTGGCAATGGTGAAATGTATTGCTCATTACATGAAGGGGTACTTCTGGTCGAGGATTAATTTTTTTATGGAAAATTCTTTCAAGTTAATGGAATTTAATGATGCTGATTGGGCTGAGTTTACATATATTCGTCGTTGGGTTACTGATTGGTGCATATTTAATAATTTCTTGGAAGAGCAAGAAGCAAGCTCAAGTATATAAATCATTCACTATTTTTGAGTATCGTGCTATGTCTTCTGCTTGTTTGAAGATTGTCTGGTTTAGGGGCTTGTTGGGAGAACTTGGCATTCTACAACTTAATCCTAGCTCCCTTAATGTTGATAATACTGGTGCTATCCATATTGCCATAAGTCTAGCCTTTCATGAGCACATAAGCATATTGAAGTAGATTATCATTATATTCGTGAAATACTTGACTAATATGGCATCACCTTTCCTCACATTTCTACTTATTTCAAAAGGTGGATGTTTTTACTAAAAATCTATTACGATAACGATATCAATTTATAATTGACAAAATGATACTTTTTGATCGACTAATATCAATTTTGAGAGGTATATCAGCAGGATCAGAGGATCCTAGTTACTATCTATTGTATATATTTTCGTTTATTAAGATGATTTTCGATTGTAATTAATTATAATTGATTATAATTAGAATGTAATCTAGTAAGGTGGTTAATTGTAATAGGTTGTAATTAGGAAAGGAATTTTTTATTTAATGAGAAGGAAACTCTCAATGTAGGGCATTCAAAACAATTGACAGAGATATTATGGGGAAGATCTTGAAACAAATCTGCCCACTATTGTAGAAAGTGTAAGTTGATAATATCTGCATTATTTTCCTTGTAAGATTGGCTCTAATCAATCATAGTATTACTTCTTTCCCCCAAAATGTCTGCCAGAAGTTTAACCACAGTTAGTGAAAGTTCCCCCAGATCAAAAACCTCGCATTATTGAAAACTTCTCCTCCAATTAAGTGATTGGCTTTTGCTTCTGAATAAAATTTACCTCATGGCTGAAAAATTGATGGTGGAACTTCGCATATGTCTCATAATTTTGGAGTTGATAAGGGATCTCAACCACATAGAAAGCTGTCTGCAGATTGAAGGTGTATTCCTTTCTCTGCAAATGAACCAACGGTCACATGCTTGATCAAGAGCTAAGGTTTCTTTTGACAAGAGTGATGAAAGAAGTTGCTGACAGCAAAGCTCTTTATTGACAGGCTTTCCCAACACCCAACAAATCCTCATCATTGCATCATCCAACAAACAGGCCTGCCAACAAGCAGACAATGAAGTTCATGATGTTTAACTCCTGATATCTTACATGAGTAGTGTTTCTATTACAAGGTGGCAGTGGTCAAAATACAGTCCACAAAGCCTCCCACAACAAGAAGGATGCTCCTTTTTCCTGACAAGAAGAAAGAAGCATTCGAGGCAGCTATCTTTAAAATCACCTCCTAGGGAAGCCAACATCACACGAAACATTATTCCTGTCCAATAAAGTGCCATGAAAAGATTCAGCCAAGAAGACTGCATTCTTGGAGTTACACTCTCATTGACAATTCCTTATAAACAAGGGATTTCAAGTGATTTCCCATCTGATAATTGCAGCCACCCTCTGACCACAGAATCCTTGTTTGCTCCAAGATTCCTTCCACATTTAATCCGCTGAGATGCCATGGTTGCTTAGTCGTGATGTCACATTTTTTATTTTTTATTTTCGTATTAGAAGTTAGAATAATTTTTCTTTTGATAGAACAATCCTTGTTAATGCATCTACTGACGTTAGTTTTACATATTCAGGTGTGTCTTGATAGAGTAGAACATTTTGTCCAATCAGTGGCAGTTCATGAAGATCAGATCTTCAAGAAACGGGCCCGTAGACTACAGGTGTCTCCTTCATTTTCTCTACCTATGTTTAAGAAAGTATTCATTGTCAATACTGCAGAACCTCTATGCCATGAACCTATAAAAGTTTGACTGATCCATGAGCAATATCTACCGTTAGATCTCTGCATCCTACCTTTTTGTGTTGTGGTGCATTGCAATGCGTTCCTTTGAGTGCATATAAATGGCTAAATTCAAGATACCTGTTGCTTTTTTCTTGTAGTAGTTGGAGTAATTGCTGCACAGAGTCTGTATTTTCTGTTGTATATTAACTTACAATGTCAACAAGCTCTTCTTGGTAGTTCTAACCTTTGCTTTGTGTATTTTTTGATTTTTGTAATTAGATCTTCTTTGAAGTTTACTCAGTTCCTACTGGAATTCTAAAATGGATATCAATGTCAGTGTTTATCTTCTAAGCACATGGCTGGCAAAGTGTTCGAGTGCCAATCATTGTGCTATGGATCTTTTGATTTTTAACTTTATTGACATGTCAATAGCTTACAAGCATGAAAAACAGTTATTCAGATGGGAAGAACTTCTTCCATTGTAATTTGATTTATATGAGATAATTTGTTAGCAGAAGCATATATCTAACTGGAGGCATGAAGAGCTGTGTCACTGACAACGAAACTGCTGTTCACTTTAGGGAATTGACCTTGTAATGGTGCTGCATCAGTAAGGCCTGTCTACTTGAGTTCTCTTTGTTTTTGTTAGGTTAGAGGACTAAAAAAGATTCTTGTTCTTTTAAGCATGAAATAAGATTTCGCTTTCTTTCTGGCTGCCTTTTGTCCTGTATGCTCCTTGTCAGTCTTCCTAAGGTTGTATTTTTTTTTTTAATGTTCTAGCAGCCTGTTGAGCTCACCTGAATATCTGGTGACTTCTGCTGTACCTAATGATGCAGATGAGATCATTGGATGCATTGATCATTTTTTATGTTCAAAAAGAAATAAATAGAAATTTTCCATATTCAGGCAATGGAAAATAACGAGGACATGAGGCAGAAGGCAAGAGGAGAGTCTATTAAAGAGCCGCAGGATTCAGTGCTGGACAAGGTAGGTCTCTTTCACTAGTTCTTTATTTTGGCATAGGTTTTGTGGATTAATTTGAATTTGAGTACTTGGATATCTGGCTGCTCTTATCTTGAGTAGGTAAAATCTCTCCTTTGAGCCTTGGGAGGCAGTAATTCTCTTGTTCAAATTCTGGAAATACCTTCTAACCTCTTTGCAATATAGCAGTAAAGTTGTGTATTGATAGTCCCTAATGACTGCAATGCAAGTGCATTGGTCAATCCTATCTGAAGTGCTTGATTTGGCATTTGCATATATTTGTTACCTTCCATGAGCCAAAGCTTGTTTTATGATGCGATCTATTTGACTGAAGCTCCTTAAGGACATACCCCTCCCTAAAAAACAAAAATAAAATTAAAAAAATGTTGATATGACAATCCTTGATAAATGAATAGACCTCTCCTGGGCACATCTGTCAAAAAATATTACATATTTAATAAATTATATATGTAGAGCACTATTTAGTTTTAATATAATTAGTACATGAAAAGTAAAATATAATGACATATAATGACGCTTTCACCATCATTATATTCATTCCTATTTATTGGACCAAAGAATGAAAAATTTAGCCTTACTATTGGAAGAAGCGAATTCTTACTGTTACAAAGGGAAAACACCGTAATAAAAAAATTGCAATGTTAACAAACAAAAAGAAAAGATAAATTAATGAATTATTGACCAATATTTTATAATGTATTTGACATATCTCCATTGTTTGAGTCAAAATTCTTTAATTTTTGACAATTTTTCATACCGATGTGTGTTGGGTACTTGTCCAATCATGCAGGTGATGTGCCCATGTTGGATACGTGTTTGACACTACATGACCATCCTAACAAGTGTGTTGGTGCTTCATTACCTGCCATATCAGCCTTTGGTTTTTGCACCATATCATCCCTGATCTCTCTTTTGGAATTTATCATAGCCTTAGCCTTAGGTGTTTGAAGTCTCTGTTTTGGGTCACACTGAAATTTTTGTTGACAAGTAACAAATGCTAAGTTCTGAAATTAGTTTAAATTCATCATAGCGTAGGTGTTTGACATCTCTGTTTGGTGTCACCGAAGTGCTGAAATTGCTGTTGACGAGTAACAACTGCTAATTTTGGAGTTAGTGTTGACAAGTAATATGTAGTAAAGCTCGATGATTGATGTTTTCTGTTTTGTTGAAAAGTTATCAAGAAGAATGTGTTGAATTTGTGCATGATATCTGAAGTATATCTTGATTTTTTTGTAACTGACTCCAATTTTGGATTGATATGATTGTTTGTCTATTTCTGCTATTGAAATTTAGTTTTAAATGAGACAGGTATGTAATGTTCTTTATTGATGGAATTCACGTAAATTGGTTGGGAATTGATGTAGACATAGAATACATGTTAAACAATAGTGAAGTGATTAGGAGAGAATAAGTGCTGATAAAGTATATGGTAATTAGAAGTACATTAATCATGGCTTATTAGTAATTAATCATAGTGCTAGAATATTTGTTGATAAGCTACAAACGTTAAAAAATTAAAGATATTAAACAGGGCTGTGATTTTGTTGTCATGTGGCATATCTTGCTAGTATGCATGATATTGTCTTATGCAAATATTTCTTTAGTACTCTGTCAATGGTGTTATTATTTGAAGAATATTTATTGACACTTGATAGCAAACATCAATTGCAGAGTTTGCTTCATCTTTT
>JAOVVI020016806.1:0-10784 GCA_028571085.2 Nepenthes alata | reverse complement strand
GTTAAAACAACCACTAAAGCGGAATTTAGAATCGATTCTTATACCTCCGGCCATTTGGTGCTCTGTTTTCAAACTTGCGATTCAGACCGGCGCCGTGCTTCTAGACACTCCTTCACTCGTTTAGATGGTGTAATGCTTGAGTTGGATGCCAGGGACAAAACCAGATGGTTCAATTTATAGGCGAAACCATCACCCGCCTCAACCGAGCATTTTGAACTCAAACCGGCCAAAATTGATTAATTGACTTAATGGGAGAGTTATCACCACTTAATGTACCACAAATGCTTCAACAATTAATTGAGTTAAACGCCAAATGGTTACGAATCCATCGAGGAAGACGAAGAGAACGAAACCCTTCTGTCGGCTCGAAATCGGCTCACTGAAGCCGTTCGCGGCTCGCGGCTTAGCGGCTCGTTGGCCGGCTCAACGGCTCAGGGCCGGCTCAGCAATTGGTTTTTGGGCTGAAGCCCATATTTTTATCATATCCATATGCTACCAATGCCCCTGTTGCCAATGTCCTTGCTGATAATGCGGTTTTCTGTAACGACTTCCACAACTGCCCAAAAGTAGAACAACTATCTGCTGATGTAGATAACCAACATAATTTGGCTGGCAGACTTGTACATGCTTCAACTCTGGTTGAGAAGTCACGATCTGGTGCGGCAGTTGGAGGTATTAAAGCTGATGCGGGTTTGATTTGGTCTATAATTTACAACTCCTTAAGCACATCAGGGTCGCGGCTGGTGGAGAAAATAGGAGCTTGATCCTATTTAAATCGTTGCAGATGTCTTCATTTTGTAATGAACTAGCCCAATAGGGTAAGGAGCCGCAGGATGGTTCATCAGTGGCTGTTATGGATGGGCAATATATGCACCCGGTATTGGATGCAATATCTAGCGATGATAAATCACTGTTTGGTAAGAAAGCTGGACCGTCATTTCCAGCCTTACTGTCTATAGTCAGGGGAGAGAGGTCTGATTGCAAATCTTCATCTCAGGGATTAGCTGATCAAGTGAATTCTCCTTCATTGTGACGGACCAGATTATTCTCTATCGAATAACCTCCGTTGGAGATAACACAACCCTAAGCCCATAATTAAATTATAGACTCTACAAAAAATTCGGCAGAGTTTCCTCTGCAACTGGATGAAAATCGAAAATACAACATGCTCAAAATCATCCTGTACAAGCACACATCTAAACAAAGGCTTAACACAAAGACTACAACACGCCACACAGGATCACACATCTGCCATATCATCCATGGCTCCAATATAGTAATCCTACTCTACTGTATTAGATCTAGAGAGATGCCATCTAAGAGAAACAAAACTCAAAATATTAATATAGACGTGAAAGCATACTATATCATCATAATCTGTGGAAGTATAATAAAATCATAATACAACAATAAGCCACATCCATCCAATGGCTGTCTACAATCTGAAATAATACTATGACCAAATCTTTACTGTACTCGCCGTCCAGCCAATCTCATCAAATAAGCCCCTCCTTGCTCTCACCAATCTGGCACCGGCTAAGTGTTCTCATCTGAAAGAAAACAACAACAACAACAAGAGTGAGCTAACAACTCAGCAAGTATAATCATAAATAATTCTCTAAGGCATATACAAGAACTGAAATGGGGGAAGGATTCAGGTATTCTCCATAATATACATGAAACAGGAGAGGGAACATGAAACATCTGGAATCACTTGATTCCCAAGGTTCTCACGATTGCACTGATTGGTCATCATTTGGAATCACTAGATTCTCAAGGTTCTCACGGTTACATCTTGAATCACTGGATTCACGCGGTTCTCACGGTTCATCGATTAAACATTATTCATTTTTAATATTTCATCGTCTTTGCGGACCCGGGCTAGTAGACCGTACTAACCAACGATGTGAGAGAACGAGGACAAAAATGTGTTTGCTACACATTTTAAAGACACGGCTATTTTTTAGGTCGGCAGCCCACGACCACTGGTTGCATCCATGCAACAATTATCATAAACGACTATATCTCGATATGTAGCATTCGACTGACACGCCCCACACCCCCGGGGACCAGGGCAATCATCGTTCTTCCACAGTAGTTTTCTAAAGCGTACTACGAACATCACACGATCCCACGAGCGGCCAGAATATGTGGCCAAGTATTCCTCGGGTTTACACCGCGATGGACATGGTATGCTAAAGAATACTACTCCTATGAATCATGGTCCTAGCTTCAAGGTTAGTTTCCACACTTGGAGAGGGAAATCCACATTTGCCACAAAAATTCACAACTCGGGAAATCTCATTCCCGTCGCATACATCTCCAACCGGGAGATCATTCCATCACAACGCACAATGTAAATTCCCTTCCATTCACTTGCTCGGTTCACAACTTTTTGTGGGACTCAATTCCCTTTATTCACAACAAATCATTCCATGTTCATGAGGGAGATTAGATTTCATACCTTCGATGATTATATATCCTTTTGGAACCTCTCGGACTCATTCCCTTGCTTCCGGCACATGGATACACATTTCAGAGCATACATTTACGTTTAAACAATTAAATGTTACTTCCATTACAATTAACGAGGTCATGACATATACGTTTCTCATTTCATTTCGAGTGAACAATATCAGGTTTCCTTTTGAACATCCGAACTTCGTGAACGATTCGATACTTGAGAGATCGGACGTCCGGTGGATACGTACGCACAATTGGTACACGATATTTCATATTTTGAGTTTGATTAAACATACTACGATGATGGAAACATGCAACGTTTCTATTCATTTCTGGATGAACAATAACAGGGGACTTTTAAAGCTCCCAGATGCCGCGAACGGGTCAAATCTTGCGGAATTAGACATCCGGTCGAGATAAACATACAATTGGGATACGGGGACTCATCTTCTAGAGTCACTTCAACACTTTATGAGGGTGAAAACATGCAATTTCCCCCTTGGGTCTCGGGTGAATAGTGTCAGCGCCCATTTAGAGGGCTCGGACGCCACGAACAGGTTGAGACGTGCAAAATTGTACCCGCGGCTGACATTTGTACATCATTGGAAAGTGGGGATTCACATTTTGAGGTCAATTTGATGATACACGGGATGGAAACAAAAAATCCCCAATTGGTGGGTTAGGGTTTTGGTGAAACAAAACTGAGTGGATCAGATACGATTCGGACAACCAACTACATATTTCTCGGTCCTTACTCATGGGTTTCATGATTCTAATATTTTTAGTGGGTATTGACACAAGAATACTGAACAAAATCAAGCAAAATATTGAACGGGAACGAGAAGTGAGTATGAGAACACTTCCCTCGACGCGTGCTTTCTCCTTTATAACTGGCTCTCAGACAAATTTGGACTCCACGGCTTTGATCTCCTCCTTTCTCTCACTAGAGTTGGTGCTCTCTCTCTCTCTAGAAGCTTCGGGGTCGTGTGAAAATGAGGAAAATAAAAGCACGACGCAGCTTAAAAAGGGACCACCGCTCGAGCGCGCCTGGAGCGGGCAACGGCGGGGCCGGTTAGGGATTTTCCGCTCGAGCGCACGGCGAGCGCGGGCAATTCTGGATTTTGGGCTCGATAGGTGAGCTCGAGCGCACGGAGGGCGCGTGTCTGGCCCGCGGCAAGCCTGCAGCAAGCTTACGTCGTGTTTTCGCCGTTTGGGATCTAACCCAATATTTCACGTCTTTGGACCTTATTTTTGATTATATAACCTTAATAAGTCATGATTTTCATAATTTAAAATCCAAAATCTTATTTACAAAGTAACATTTCACGATTTATAGTTTTCATTCCCGATTTACTGATTCCGGCTCTTTGAGCTTGTTAATCTGATTCCCCCACGCCTTTTGACCACAATAGACCTATGTTAACTTAATTACCTTCTAATTATTATATTTTTAACCCGAAACCTCACAATTTGGGCCTGGAAGCTTCGACAAGTGGCTTGTTGAGATTTATTGGCCGCTGTGTGCTGACAGTGGCCAGCGGTATCAGTTATCGCCTTATAGAGGCTAGGAGACCATCGTCGGGCATGAGTAACACTAAGCCTACTGACTATGTTCAAATTGGTTGACTGGATGTGAGGGTGGTGTACGCTGCAACTTGTCAGCGTTGACCTTATCTTCCATTGGCTAGCATCTCATGAGCATGCACCTGCCACGCTGACCACCTACGATCGCCCTTGCAGGCATGCGCATTCTGATTGGCTGCTCATCTGGGGGCCAAGTGTGCCGTGTATCTTGATTCTCTGGGACGTCGTAGTTGGGCTGGGCCCTTCTGTTGGTGGACCTATGTTATTTCAGTTGGGCTTCACTAATCTTGGCCAAGTTTTATGCTGGATCTATCACTAGCCCCCATGCCTTGGGACGGTCCACTGCCAAAGCCTAGCATGTCAAAGTTAGATCCCGCTGACTGCCCATGAGGACTTCCATGAGTTGGGCTAGTCTTTGTCTCTTCGCGATGCCATTCCTTTCTCATGCGAATATGCAGCCTTTCAGAGGTGTCGCAAGGATTCGATACTTTTTTGGGAAATATTTGTTGTCTAGGAATAAGCTTCGCATTAATGGCTTTCCTGTTTTTTGATTGATGGCCATCGGGTGGTGTGCCTCTCTAGGAGCTCACTAGGCTTTCGCACGGTTATAAATTAAGGGGTTCCTAGCTCGGGCAACTCACACTTAGACATTTGTTGATGAAACAATATGGAGTCTTTGGCTCGTCCTGCGCCCTGTGGAGTTTTGCAAAGGAATCGAACGGATTTGTGGGAGATTTGTAGCTGCTATTGAACCTTGTCATCACGCCTCTTCCGTGGATGCTTCCTCGTTGTAACAAGGGTGGCACGACCACTCTGTAGTTGTTGTGTGCCTCCCTCAGGCTAGCTAGGACTCCCGACCATAGGGGGAGTGCGGCTAGGATGGCATGCTGTGCTCGGGGATTTTGTTCACTTGAAATTATACCATTGTCGTCTCCTGCTGTGGTTGGCTGTTCATATATGCTGCCTAATGAGGGGACGTGTCCTGGAGTTCCATTAGGACGCATGCGAGTGATTCCTAGCCTCGGTAGGACTCCTGATTGATGCCTTTTCTTCGCCTATGACCGACCCTATCTCGCTGGTGGTGTGGGATCGACACCCACTCCGTTCCTCCAGGAGGGGAATTGGTGCTGGAGTGATGTGACTAAAATGAGGTGATGTGCATCTTTGCCTTGGGCCGATCTCTCCCTCGGGCATCGTTATCCTTAGCTTCTTGTACTTTGCTGTATTTTTTGTTCTTTTGAACTTTTGCTGATACAAGTTTTGTACTTTGTAAAGAACAACTTCTATGAATAAAAATAGCAGTTTGCCCTTTTGTCCCTTGTGTTATTGAATCTCTCTTTCTTCCTTTTTTTTTGCTCCGCATTGTAAGACTTAAGGGCTATGGGGTCCTCTCGCCGTCATACATGCTGGATTGCTCGCTCATTATGAGTCTACAGTGGCTTTCTGCCATCCTTGCCAATGCCTATCCCTCGAGTCCATGCTTGGACCGTCGCCAGGATGGCTTGGCGGGAATCAATTGCAAACTTGCACCATTCGTACCATGCCTTGGCTGGTTGATCGATATTGATGGAAGGCGCATCAGAGGTGTCATCTGCATTTAATGAATAGGGAACTGTTGGGACATCATGTCATTATAGCCTTTCTTGAAAAGGCACAATTCTTCAAGGCGTCACTACGTGGAGGGATTTTGTTGGGTGGTGAAGCGCCTTCCCTTTGTTAAACGATGCCATCTTCTTGGGAAAGCTTTTGCTATTTAAGTGCCAAGATTTTCTCCAATTTGAGCATCCATTTGTTGCTATGAGGCGCAAAATCTAAGCATGCAGTTGTTCCCTTCCTTCTTTTTCGATGTGGTCACGCTGATGGCCAACAGGGTGCGTGATGTTGTTCCAAAACTATTGGCAAGGTTGTCTTTTTCTTTGAGGTCTGCACCCCCCATTGAGGAGTCTCGATGGAGAGAACAAGGGCTGAGAGGCCAGGACGAGGCTGGTCTTGTCATAGTGGCAGTGGAGGGCTGCTACTCAGCGCCTTCAGTCTTTGGGCTAGTGAGGTTCATGAGAGCACCACCAAGCTTTGAATTTTAAGGGGCATCCAACTTCTCTCGGTGCCAAAGACCTAGGGGAGCCAGTCTGCTGCTCTGCTACATCCTACAAGTAGTGGAGGATATGGAGGCCTTGGTGCAGATTGTTGTTGCCAAAAACAAGCAGATTCGGGCACAAGCGGTTCACTTCGAGCAAGCATGGTCAGAGGCAGAGGTGAGAGCATCACAGTTAGCCGATGTCAATTCACAGGCCCAGAGATAGATTGTCGCTCTTTGGGAAGAACTTAAGTAGTGTCGGGTGCAACTTTGGGAGGAACATGTCGTCCATGCACGACAGGAGGTAGAGCTGAGGTTGAGAATCTGGTCAGAAGAGTTGGCTCTCCTGATGGAAGGAAGGTTTCAGGAAGGTATTCAACTTAGTCAGAGAATAGCTTCACTGGCGGCACTAGACTTTCGCGTGAGCCTTTCGGACTCTCAGAATTGAGGCACCCAGATGTGCTCGGAGCTGATGGAGTTCATGACTCCCAATCATGTCGAGCCCGGATGGGGCAGATAGTTATATTTTGTGATTAGTGGTCGGCTTTTCCTATAAAGAAAATTTATTAGTGAGATTTTTTAATAAAATATCTTCATTAACAAAGCAATTAATCAGTTGCAATTCGTTGCATTTGGATGGCTCGTTCGTCCTTCTAGCTTGAATTCCAGAAGAGTAACCATCGTCGCTTCTGATGGCTTGTATCTTCCCATTAAATGATTGGTTTAATAGTTGGGGTTTGGTAGGAGGTTGCGGTGTGAGTGGGGGTGCCATTCTGTTAAGCACCATGAGTGGCTTCCTTGGGTACTGCACCCTGCTGAGGGGACGCGTGTCATGGCAATCATTCTAGGTGACTTTTGTGTTTTCCCGCGAGATGCCGCTTGGCCTTCCCAAGCACTGCCTATTTAAAGGGGGACGAATCCCGATTCTGTGAAGAACTGGAAGAATAGTTTTTTCTTCCTAACGCTCCCTCTTGAGTGGGAGTTTTCATCTGTGTGGCATCCCGTGAGAAACTTCTTCTCTATACGAGTGAGTAAGGAGGAGGCAAGGTAGGAAATAGATTTGATCAGTAATATATAGGCTGCGATACAGACATTTGTCACCGAGGGATATTACTTGACCCCCTAGATGTTCGAGGTAGTTAGGTGGGAGCACAGGAGTAGAGGGACGGTGACTATCGCTTAGAAGAGGAAGGTCGGAGCCTTGGTCATAAGAGATCCACCGAGGAAGTCACCAGAGTGGAGTAGCTCATCACTGTCGTTGGAGTCTTCCTCTGATGAGGACGTGGCGGCCTTGAAGAGGCTGAGAGGAGCTGGTGGTACTTCTAGTAGGAGGGCCCTAATATATCCGTCCGTGTCGGGTCAGTCTGCTGGGCCTGCTCTGACGACGCCTACCGTGGCCACCACGATTGCACAAGAGTCAGAGCCACCATTGACTGAGGAAGTTACCAAGCGCTCTCCGATTCTGGCTGTTGTTTTAGCGGAGTATGGTGTTCCCATGGTCGAGCTTCCTTCGGGTGAGGGATTCGTGTCGGGCTCCCCGCTTGATGTTGGGGCAGGACTCTCGACCGGCGAGTGGCCAGTCGAGTCCTTTGGAGGAGTAGCCATACCTTGCAATGAGGATGTAGCGACTGGCTCGCTGGAGCATATTGAGGTGGTTGATGTAGAATCTGCTGACGCATCCTTGGATATTCCGAAGGCGGTTGTGGCATCATGCAGTGGGTCACTTTAGCCACCTGTCCCTGGTCCTGAGGCAGCTGCTGAGGCCACTCTACCTGAGAAGACTACTGATGGAGCTCTAGTCGATGGGGTGCTAGAGAGCGAGGGGAAGAGTGTTACCGAGCGGCCGACGCCCCTAGCTGTTTTCGATCATGGAGCTGCATAGGAGCCACCTGGCACTATGGAGGTGCCCTTTGTTGAGGTATAATGTCTTTGCTCACCAAGTTGTAGATTTGTTTGTTAACTCCCTTTACGTGATGTCTTTCACTTGGTCAAGACTTATGGATATCTAATCTTTTTTTCTCCTTCGCAGACCCTAGATGTGGTTTGCTTCCTTCACACCATTCTTTCTCAACGTGACGAGCACGCCCAATAGGCTCAAGATGAGGGCAAATGGGCAGCCAAGTAGCACTGGAAGAGTGAAGTAGCCATCTTGAAATAGGAGATTGAGTGGCTGAAAGGTGACCTGCAGGCGGTTGGGGATCCCATCATCAACTTGCAGGGCTGGTGTGCCCGAGCGGAGGCTAGCTAACGGGTCTGGCTTTCTCCAGAGGAGGTTGCTCAAATTCTAGATGCAAGGTTTTGGGATGGCATACATTTGTGTCATCGCATAGTCTTCGTTGCAGGTCTAGGTGTCTCCGTGGGGATCCTTGATCCTCATAACGATGGGATCGACGATCACCCATGTCTGATCGACTTCTAAGAGGGAACAGGACCTTCAAGCTCGTAGGATAGCCGCATTTTGTTCACTTTTTATGTATATAGCTCTTCAAGAGGAACTTTTGTAATCTTTGGCTTGAATGAAGGACACTTTCTTTTCACTTTACTTTCTTCCGTTCTCCTCTCTCTCCCACTCTCTCTCTGTTTTTTTTATGTCATGGATCTTATCCTTGCATTGGTTGAGCTATTTTGCTATTGTCACCAAGGTATGTAGGCCACTTGGCACGGAGCTAAGATTTCATGGCTGCTAAGGACCTTTTGGTGCAGATTCAAAGTCAAAATGTGACCACATGTTAACCGCTTGGTGAGGAGCCAAGGTTTCATGGCCGCTGAGGGCCTTTCGGTGCGAAGCCGAAGTTAGAATTTGACTGCACGTGGGCCGCTTGGCACGGAGCCAAGGTTTTTATTTTTACAAGCGAACGATCATTCTCCTGACTTGGGAGTCCCACTTCAACGGGATGACCGCTTCCACCTCGTAGTAGGGGCTAAAGGGCGTCTCCCTCATGGGTTCCCACGGGGTCATGCGATACAACTAGGGCACATAAGGTAGCTCATCAACCCAAGAGTCCCCTGTGTCCTCAAGTTTGGTCTTCAATCTGTGCAATAGTGTCCGGTTATTTACCTCAACCTGGCTGTTAGCCTGTGGGTACGCCACAGACGTGTGAACCAGTCTAATGCACATGCTCGCACAGTACTTAATGAACTATTTGCCAGTGAATTGGGTTTCGTTGTTATTCACTATGGCCTCGAGAATCCCAAACTAACAAATGATATTCTAAAAAATGAACTCCGTTGCATTTTGCTTGGTTATGAGTGCCAGAGGAGTTGCCTCGATCCATTTGGTGAAGTAGTCAATGTTGACGATGAGGAACTTCCTCTACCCAGAGGCCAAGGGAATGGGCTTGAGGATGTCAAGCCCCCATTACACGAACGGCCATGGGGCCTACAAGCTCTGTAGCTCCGTGTGCGGCTGATGGGTCACGTACTCGTGAACTTGGAAGATCTCGCACTTTTTGACAAAGTCCATGGCATCCTACTTCATTGTGGGCCAAAATAAACCTTGTCGCATGATCTTAAATGCGAGATTTTTTCCTCTGATGTGCGAACTGCACACACCAAGGTGGACTTTGCCTAGTGTGTATTCGGCTTCATGCGGTGTGCGGCATTTCAGGTTGGGAGTCGAATATCCTTGTCGGTATAGCCTCCCGTCGATGATCTCATACCAGTCAGCCGTCTTCTTTATTCGCTTGGCCTCTTCAGGACTTTTTGTTAGTGTTCCGTCCGTTAGGTACTTCCAGTATGGGGTCTTCCAATTGCTATCTTCAGCTATCTGTAGCACCTTCCACTCTGGGCCGTCAATGCTTGGTACGACTAGAACTTCCCGCGTGTTGTTGGCGTACTGCTCTTGAGATCCCATCGCTACATCCTTGGTTAGCTAGTCAACCTTCCAGTTCTCCTCTCACGGGATGTGTTTAATTTAAAACTTTTTGAAGACTTACGCTTTGGCCTTCTCATGCGCTAAGTATTTAGTGAGCTGTAGGTTTGATGGTTCAAAGACTCCCTGAATCTGGTTGACCACTAACTTTGAGTTGCAGCGCACAATCAACAATCTTACAGAGCATTCCCTGGCCAGCCGGAACCTTGCGAGGAGGGCTTTGTATTCCACGATGTTGCTTGTGGCTGGGAACGCGATCGTGAGAAAGTACTTGATCTCTGAGCCGTCCGGAGTTCCAAGCACGATCCCGGCCTCTCTGCTTGTTTGCGTGGATGACTTGTTGACGTTGAGGGTCCATATTGGTGCTTCCATGGTGCTCGCATCTTCGGTCTGGTCTGGGGCATCGAGGATTGGGATCGCCATCTTGACGAAGTCTGCGAGGGCTTGGCCTTTAAGGGATGGCCTCGGTCAGAACTCTACGTCAAACTCATCCAGCTCTATGGCCTACTTGACTAGTCTTCTAGACGTCTCGAGCTTCTAGAAGATTGCCTTTAGAGGCTGGTCGGTTATCACAATGATCCAGTGTTCTTGAAAGTATGGCCTCAACTTTTGGGTAGAGTAGATGAGGGCCAAGGTGATTCTCTTGGTGTGAGGGTATTGAGACTTCATTTTCGTCAACACTTTCCTCACGTAATACATGGGTCATTGTGACGACCCGACTTTTTAACACAAACAAAAGCCGCCGTCAAAACCAAAATCCTTGCCTTAAAATAAATTCTGAAAGGATAAATA
>JAOVVI020016805.1:0-10784 GCA_028571085.2 Nepenthes alata | reverse complement strand
AGTTCAAGCAGAAGATGGAGCTGCTGAAGGCGGAGCACCAGGAGGCTCTTCATTCTGTGGCATCAAGTCTGGATGAGGAGAACACAAGACTACGTGAGGAGAACGTCCGGCTACAAGTGGAGAATGCCAAGTTGGGAGAAGAAGCTGAACGGGTGGTGAAGCGTATTGACCAACTCGCAAGACAGATGACATCACTAGAGAATGAGTTGACCACTCATATACGCCCTCACGAGGTCTCCAATATGCTAGTGGCCCGGTTGTTGGAAGGTGTAACCTTAGCCATCGCATTGCGCGATTAGTTTACCCTACTTTTCCAGTTGATGTTCTCGACCCCGCAAACAGTTCCACCTAGCGTCGCGAGAGCCTTGTGGGGCTGGCACCGCCTCCTCCTGGGAGCTCTACATCTCTGTAGATTTTGTACTCTTTACTTTTTAAAATTGTTGTAATTGTGAATGCACATAATCAATAAAATGGTCATTTTACTGATATTATGTTTCTTTGCCTTTGTTGTCACTTTCCAATTACTTAAGTCCTGGAGATGACATCAAGGTAGATCTTGATATTGTGTCAAGGCTGTTCTATTCTAGTGCGTAAATAGAGACTTGGCAGCGTTGCCCGGGTGTGAACTTGGGCAGCCTTCTTTGGACAGAGTTTTTTGCTCCTTTCGACCGTCGTTGACTGATCACACTATCTCCTTATGAAGGAGGTTGTCACGTGTGCTATTTAAGCCCCCAAGATTTTGATAGCGAACGGGCCATTTGGATGACCAAGATTTAATTTGACCGCTTATGAGCCGCTTAGATGATCAGGATTTAGTTATAACCGCTTATGGGTCACCTGGATAACCAGGGTTTAGTTACGACCACTTGTGGGCCTTCTGGACGACCAGGGTTTAATTATGACCGCTTATGGGCTACCAGGATGACCAGGATTTAGTTACGAGTGAATAAAAATCTGCCCAACTTAGGTGCAGTCTAGGTCAAATCTATAGTCTGAAAACATACACACATACATATGGAACTAAAAAGTAAAGAAAAGACAACACAACGCAATAGGAAAAAATATTTTTTCATTCATTATATACATTTACAAGCATACATATAGACGATCTACTTGTGCCCTTACTGGAAATAACGCTTAAGGTGGATTGCATTCCATATCCATGGAACCAGTTTCTAGTTCTGGGTTCGAAGGGACCCTCCCAATTAAGGAAAAGTTTATTCCGATTGGCGGTCTTATTCGTAGCCTCAATACTTCGTAAGGCCAAGTCTCCCATGTCAAATTGTCGTACTTTTATCTTCTTGTTGTAATAGCGGGCGACTCGTTGCTGGTAGGCTGCTGTCCTCATTCTGGCTGCATTGCGGGCTTCCTCAGGCAAGTTTAGGTGTTCCCTGATTTTTTTGGAGCTACCCTGTGGGTCGAAAGACTTGACCCTAAGACTCGGAAGTCCGATCTCAACTGGTATTACCACTTCAGTTCCGTAACAGAGATTGAAGGGTATCTCGCAAGTTGATTCCTTTGGAGTCGTCCGGTAAGACCATAGGACGGAGGATAGCTCATCGACCCAGGTGCCCCTACATCCTCTAACCTGGTCTTCAGACCGTGGAGTAGCGTGCGATTTATGACCTCCACCTATCCATTGGCTTGCAGGTACACCACCGAAGTGTGGACCAATCTGATGCCTAGACTAGTGCAATACTTGGTGAAGCATTTCTTAAAAAATTAGGTTCCGTTGTTAATCACGATGACCTCAAGAATGCCAAATCTACTGATTATTCTCTGGCGGATGAACTCTAGAGCGTTGTGCTCGGTGATCTTGTCCATCAGGGCAATTTTAACCCATTTGGTGAAGTATTTGATGCCCGCGATGACAAATTTTCTTTGCCCTGTCGCAATGGGAAATGGGCCTAGAATATTGAGCCCCCATTGTGCAAAAGGTCAAAGACTTGGAGTGATCTCAGCTCCATGGGCGGTTGGTGGTGAAGATTGTCATAGAGTTGGCAATTCTCACACTTCATTATGAACTTGAGTGCATCCTTCCTCATTGTCGGCCAGTAATAACCCTGACGCATGATCTTGAATGTCGGATTCTTGCTGCTGATATGTGATTCGTATATCCCAATGTGGACTTCGCTCAAGGCGTAGTCGGCCTCCTCAGGAGTTATGTACCGGAGGTATGAAATTGAGTAGTCACGGCGATATAGCCGTCCATCGACCATGGTGTACCAACCAGCCGTCTTATTGATTCGCTTAGTTTCATCTGCATCATCCGGTAGTGTTCCATCCGCCAGATACCTCGAGTAAGGCGTCATCCAATTTTTTACGTCGGAGATTTACATTGCTTCATATTCCTCAGTGTTGGGAGCACTAAGGACCTCCCGCATGTCCCTCGAGTACTATTCTAAATTTTTGCCCACCGCTGCTCTGGCAAGTTAGTCTGCCTTCTAGTTCTCAATCCTGGAAATGTGAACCAAAGTGAGCCTGTCAAATCTCTGGATGGTGTCATTCAGCTTGGCCAAGTATTAGGCCAAGTAAGGGTTACACGTATCAAAATTCCCATTAACCTGGTTGATGATCAACACAGAGTCGCTGTAGACGGCCAGCCGCCTAGCAGAGCATTCTTTTGCTAGTCTTAGCCCGGCTAACAGGGGTTCGTACTCTACAACGTTGTTGATGGCCAAGAAGTCGAGCATAAGGGAATACTTCACCTCAAACCCGTCAAGGGTCCTTAAGACAACCCAGGCACTACTACCTGAGTCTGTAGATGATCCGTCTACATTGAGGACCCATTCTGGCTTTTCCTCGTGCTGTTCTGCGTCCTCAGCAGGCTATTCATCGGGCATTGGTATTGTGGTCTCGACGATGAAATCGACCAGAGCCTACCAGTTGATGGTTGGTTTATGTCAGAATTTAATGTCAAACTCTTCCAATTTGATAGTCCACTCTGCTGCTCCATACGATTTGTGAGGATCTTGGTCGACCGAGTTTTCATCATATTGACACTCCAACCTCAACTCGGTTCCATGGTTGGGAAGGCTCTAGTCCTTCAATGCATGAGGTGCCAGAGCTCTGCCTAAGGTTCCTGATGAACCTGGTGAGGTGGCCCCTCCAGATCAACTCCTCGATCTCTCGCTAAAGTGTCTTGCAATCTTCCGTTGAGTGTCCGGGAGATCGATAAAAATTACAATACTTGGCTAGATTTTTTCCCTCCGCTTTCTTAAGTGGTTTTAGCCACTTAAGGAACTTCTCCCAATGGATTTGCATGAGGACGTTGGAACGCGTGTCGGTCAGGGGCGTCAAGTTTATCGGCCCGTAATCCCTTTGCTCTAGTGCTCCAGTCCTGTGCTACTTTCTTCGGGAGTGATCACTTCCGTGGTGCTTCCTCTTTCCCTTGGCCAGAAAAAAGCGAGGCTATTCGATCCGCTTGAAATGCTTAGCCTCATTGGCCTCCTCTGCTGCTGCGTTAGCCTTGATAATAGATTTTTCCTCCCAAAAAGTTCGCGGATTTTTGTGCGTCAGGTGCCTAATGAAGTCCCCATGCATTAAGGCTGAGATGAAACTGCCAAATTTTATCTCTTCTGTGAGCTTCGAAATTTTTCTCGCCTCCGCTATGAAGCAATCCAGAAACTTCTAAGGATTCTCTCTCTAGTTCTGCTTGATATGGGAGAGATGCCAATGCTACTTCTCTTCCCAACACCTAGAAGCATATTTCGCCAAGAAGAGATTAGTGAGCTCTCAAAAACTTCGGATTGGCTCCGATGGAAGCCTATGGAACCAAATGCTGGCATCTCCCTTCAGCGTAAGAGGAAAATAATGGCACATTATTGCATCCTCCAACCTTTATAGACTCAGATGGGTGCGAAAATGATCAAGGTAATCCATGGGATCAGCATTCCCATCGTAAGAGTCAAGGGTTGGCATCTTGAGCTTTGTCGGCATGGGACAGTTCAAGATCTCTGCCGTGAAGGGGGATCTGTCTAGATCTATGGTATGTTCATCGTCCTTGAACACGCGGTTCCAGATCTTCTCCACTCGTAAATCCGTTTAGATGGCGTTACCAGATCTCTTGGAGTCGAGGTAAGTTCTCAACTCTATTCTTTCTATGGGGTGGCACGTAGCTGGTCGGCTACTGCCACAGGTGGATCTAGCAAACTGGAAGGCTCCTCTTGAATTGGGGCTTATTCTCCTCCCGAGAGTATTAGGGGTTCCTTCATTCTGGACTCTCCTCCGGAGTCCTGTTACCCAAACGTCCTTCACGCCTTGGATGGCTCTGGGCGTGTGAGGGCTCCGGGTTTGAGTGTTAGCCTGCCTCCTGGTCTTCTTGGCCAGTTTCTTCTTCTTCTGTCCTCCTCTCCTAGAGGTCGGATCAGGGACTGCCAGAAGTGGAGTCGCCTACTACGCATTCTCCTAGAGAGCACAAAGCATCATGAGCACTTGGTTCATGGTACTCATCTGGTCTGCCAGATTCTGAAAGAAGGGTGCTGGCACCCCGTTGACTTGGTTACCAGCAGCGTGGTCCTAGTCAGGTGAGGTCACGTCTCTAGTAAGCTCACTAGTTTGTACTCTTGTATTTACCATTTTGACTGATGGTATTGGTCTAGGAGGTGAAAACAGAGAGATGGATTGTGGAGAAGAGTGGTTGGCTTTCGATAATCTTTCCACAAACGGCGTCAATGATGAGTCCTAAATCCAGGTTTTGAATGAGTTTGGGTCAAGTCGATCGTCTGAGTCCGACTTCGTCCTCTGAGTCTAGATCCTACACACCAAAACTACGAATAAGAGGTTTGGTGATGGCGAGAGGTTAATCTACCGAAAATACTCTGTCGCTCAAATCAGTAAACGACCTTCAAATTAAGAAAGTGAAAAGAAAGGAATGCAATGAGAATGCAGAGAGTGTTTGTGATGGGGGAATACTCTCGTTGAGAGAGGTTTGGATTGCTCGTGAGGAACGTTGGCTCTGAGCACTGTGTTCGTTGGGAGCATAGGGGCAAAGAGAGAGAGGGAGAGTGCTTGAATACCAAGAGCGTGAGAGCTTTGCAGTAGCAGGCTTTTACAGGCTAATGAGAGCGTTTGATACATAAGGGAAAACGTTCCTTGGAGTGAGAACTTCATGGCATTTTATAGTTGCTGTGCTGGGAGACCTTCCTTATGCAGAAGGGCTTAATTCCCATGCTTTGCTGGGAACGTTACCTTTTTTGGCGTGGAACCCTTATGGCAGTAACGGTCGCTTGGATTGATTGCCTTCTACGTTCTATAACTGTTAGGGTTTATTGCAGACAGGAAGAGAATTCTGCCGCTTTCCTTCAGGGATACGGGCCGATCCTAGAATCAGCCGTTATAATAAAGATTGCCTTCTACAGAGAGTACAAAATAAGGGAGATGACCGTCATGGCTTAAAGATGGACACATGGACCAATCTAGGCTTGGGCCATGTGTGGCTTGGTCTTCAGCCGGTCTATTGGTTGTGCTTCCGGTCAACGGAAGCATTGACCGACTTGGACTCAAGTAGGCCGTTCTACTCTTGAGCTTTATTGACTCATTGGCCTTTTATCCGGTTAACGGTTTATATTGATCGTCCAGGCGTAAATGACCCTTTATGTATATGGGTGGTCCCTCCTTCATGGGCCAGTCCATTAATGCCATACCCATCAAAATATATAATTATTAAATATAATTATATATTTATTATTATTATTTTTTTAAATACTTAAAATTATTATATATCTAAAATATTTTTAAAATACTTAATTATTATATAAATCTAATTATATTTTTTAAATATTGGTGTGGGAATAGTTATTTTCTGTCAAAATAAAACCAAATAGAAAAATAAATATTTTTAAAGGAATAATGTGGGAATATAATTTCTATTTTCTCCAACTAAACGTGAGGTAATAGTATTAAGTTTCACCTCATTGGTGAGGTTAGAGATATTTGGGCTTCAACATTGAAGCAGTTGAGGAAGCATTTTAGGATCTTGTTTAGAACTTGCTTAACCCTAATTAAGTGCTAGTGTTATTTTTTTTCCCTTCTGCTGAAGACAAAGTGAGACATGAATTAATCGATCAATTCTTAAAACATCCCGATCTAGTTTAGTACTTACTGGTTGAACCAAATCCCAACATTTCCCTTTAATGTTCAAGGAAAATAGAAATATAAAGGGGTATCTCCCAAATTCTAAAAGCTAGGAAGTGTGCAAAAATAGTTGAAGTGATCCATTAGATCAATGCTAACATTATATGGTTTATGTCACATCCCATACCTAATTGTCTTATACTAATTGACACGATCATTCCATTAACAGATAATAAGTCCAAATAGTAAAAGATGTAAATTTCACATTGATAATTGACCGACCAAAATATATATATAATAAGTCTGATTACAGAATCTGAATAATGTTATGTCATCAGATGGTTAAAATATCGACCATAATAAGACGTCGGATCATACATAATGAGTTATGTCTAATTCAAATAGAGTCAAAGTATTGAATAATCATAATGGAAAGCCAATATCAATGTTATAATTTATAAACTATCATCCGAATATCAAAAACATTCTAAGTTACTATTCAAAAACTAAATACAACAAATTTATTTTAAAACCTAATATAATTTCTCCAATCAACTCTCCAACCAAATCCATAGTTCCTCTGCAATTGCCCAAGCCGCTAATACGAAGGGATTAACAAAAAATAAAAGTAAGAGTGAGTTAAAAATTCAGTAAGGTATATAAATTAATAATTAAATATACAATTAATATAAAAATATGCTGCAGAAATAATGAATCAAATTTAGTAGAATATTATAAATTTTCATGACAAAATATACACAACTTATCAAATTTGTTTTTGTGTTCTTATTCAAACCATGCCATAAATTTCATACTCAATTATACAAATTCTTACGGATCAATGGCCGGTAGAGTCTTACCAACTAAAGAAGCAGATAATCGAAACTCAAGTTATATTTATTTTCACACAATCAAATACCTTACACTATTATTTAAAATCCATAAATAGGTCATCATATATATAATCTTATAATAGGGAACGTCTCTCATGTACACTTTCTCTTCGTCCGAAGATAAACACTGGCGACTACTCAACTTGTGATGATTTGCAAGTGGAGTGCTGACAGGCTTTGACTTATCCATATTGAATCGTTGGAGCATCTTCTCAAAGTAGTTTTCTTGAGACAATCATAGTCTCTCTGCCTCCCGATCGCAAATGATTCTAACATTAAGAATCTGATTTGCCAGTCTGAGGTCTTTCATGGAAAAGGATTGCCCAAGTTGCTCCTTCAACTTCTTTATCCGAGTACTGTCTTGTCCAATAATCAACATGTCGTCCACGTAAAGGAGAAGGATAACAAAATTATCTTTTGAAAACCTCTATGTAAAAACACAGTGATCACAAGTAGTTTGCCGGTATCCTTGACTAGTCATGACTGATTCGAATTTCTTGTACCACTGTCTTGGAGCTTATTTCGACCCATACAAGCTCTTCCTTAGATGTCAGACTAGTTGCTCATTTCCTTTAACCTTGAACCCTTCTGGCTATTCCATATAGATTTCTTTCTCCAGTTCACCATGAAAAAAATTTGTCCAGACATCCATTTGCTCCACTTCCAGATTCCGGGCGGCTTCCAAGCCCAACACAACCCGTATGGATGACATTTTTACCACGGGAGTAAAAATCTTATCGAAGTCGATTCCCTTCTATTGACTGAAACATTTCACTACTAGCTGCGCCTTATACTTTGGCTTCATACTATTTTCATTCGTTTTTAACCGGAAGACCCATTTATTCTTTACGGCCTTCTTCCCATTAGGGAGCTTTACTAAATCAAAAGTATGATTCTCATGAAGAGAACTCATTTCATCATTTATGCCTTACAGCCATTTTTTCTTACTCTCATCCTCCATAGCCTCTTTATAACTTTCAGGCTCTCCGGCATCAGTGAGTATAATATATTCACTGGATGACAGACGGATGGACGGTCGTCTATTTTGTGAGAATTGTCTGACAGGCAGATCCTCGGCCGGTTGAGGGATGACTTCATCCTGGTCTTCATTAGGTGCCATAATTGCCTCTCTATTATACTCAACCGTCTCAAGACTATTGTCCTCATCTTCCAAAGATACCGGACGGACAATTTCAACACTTTGTCCATCTGCTCGACATCACACTTGGTCTTTCTGCTAATATCCTTGATCGTTTCATCTTCAACGAAGGTTACATCCATTCACCGAATAAGTCTTCTTCCGACTGGATTATAAATCTGTAACCCAGCTCATCTTTCCCGTAGCCTAGAAAAACGCACTGTATCGTCTTTGGCTCCAACTTTGTCCTTTCATCTCTTGGGACATGAACGAATGCTTTATATCCAAACACCTATAGATGATCACAAGATGGCTCCTTATTCAACCATATCTTCTCCGACACTTCACCCTTCAAAGGTTTACTGGGTGACCTATTCATGATGTAGGTCATCGTCTTCAATACTTCGGCCCAGAAGTGTCCAGGAAGCTCAGCTTTTGAAAGCATACATCGTACTCTTTCTAGAAGTGTGTGGTTCATCTGCTCAACCACTCCGTTCAACTGTGGCGTCTTTGGAGGTATTTTCTAATGACTAATACCATATGACCGGTAATAGGTATCGAAAGGCCCTATATATTCATCGCCGTTATCGCTTCTGACGACCTTCATTTTCTTCCCCGTCTGTTGCTCAACAAGGATATGAAATTGCTCAAATATACCGAGGACCTGGTCCTTGATTTTTAATGGATAAACCCACAGTTTTTTGGAATAACTATCAATGAAAGAGATAAAATATTAAACTCCACCAAACGATTTCTCTTAAAATAGTCCTCACACATCTGTGTGGATGAGATCAAACAGTTTTACTTTTGGCACGGACAAGTCTCCATGAAATGAGACTCTTCTTTATTTGCCAGCCAAGCAGTGAGGACACGTCCTTAGTCCGTCCTCCTTCACTACGGCAATAAGGCCCTTCCTGGTCAGATGATGCAGTCTGCGTTCACTCATGTGGCCCAACCTCCTGTGCCACAAATTCTCGATCTCCTTGCTGATTTCAGCGTTTACGTCTCCGGCCGTTGTAGACGCCTTCATTTATAGGCCGGAATACTTTCTCCCTCTTACCACTACCGTTTGAAGAGGTTCATATACAGAACGTCTCGAAATAATACCTGGGGCGCAGAGATTCTCTGGTAAGTTTCCACTCACCTTCACAGAAGGTGTTACAATAACCTTCATCATCCAACCGACCAGCTGAGATGATATTGAGCCTGATATCAGGGACATGTCGAGCATCCTTTAACAACAGTTTTGTCCCTTTATTGGTAACCAATACAATGTCACCTTTACCAATAATTCGGGATGTTCCTTCATTACCTATTTTTATCACTCCAAAGTCCCCTGGAGTGTAAGATGTGAACAATCCCTTTTTAGACGTTGCATGCAAGGTGGTACCAGAATCAATCACCTAACCGGACTCCTCGTCTGTCAGGTTTGCCATGTTCTCTTCACATGTCAATAGGAGATCGCCTTCTGTGACCACTGAAATGGAGGACTTGTCCTCACCTCGTCCCTTTTCTCCTTTTTCCTTTTCTGCGTTCTCACACTTTCACTTGAAGTATTGCTTCTTGATGTGGCTCTTTTTGCCACAATGATGGAACTCAAGGTTTTGATATATTGATTGGGATTTGCTGCGTCCTTTCTCTCCAGGCTTCTGACTGCGTCATCTACTCCTTCCTCTAGACTCGGTCACAAGTACTTCACTATGAGAAGACGTTGAGGCCCCTTGTGACTGCCTTATCTCATTCATGAGTAAGGAAGCAATTACCTCGTCCAACTTCAACATATCTTTTCCACACAGCAATGTGGTCACGATGTGATTGTAAGAGGTTGGCAGAGAGGCCAGCAGTACCAATGTCTTGCCCTCCTCCTTGATTACCTCATCAAGGGCGGACATCTGTGTTATAATCCGATTAAATTCGTCAAAATGCTTTTCAAAACTATCACCTTCTGACAACCGCAGACTGTAAAATTATTTCTTTATATGTAGCGTGGTTGTCAATGATTTGGAATTATATCTCCAACTTCTCCCACACCTCCGCCAGATTAGTTAAGCTGAGGACCTCTTAAAGCCTATTGTTCGTCAGGCATAATTTAATAGTACAGTTGGCAAGGTCTTATTTATCTTGCCAGTCCTCCACTGATAGGTTTTCCGACTTATCTTCCTTCTTCTTCAATGCTTTTATTGTTCCTTCTTTAGTCAGGATGTTCTTCACCCTCTCCTGCCAAAGAATAAAGTTACCCTGCCCATTAAACTGTTCTACGCTGAACGAAAAGTTCTTTGAGGATGATGACGCCATTCAGACGGAATTCTTAACCCCTCTCTGATACCACTTGTTGGCGGCAATGGGCGGCTTACTCACAATAATACAGGAACAATTGCCTATTGGCCGGAATGGACGGCCAACTAATAAAAGTACACATACTGTGAAGTAGAAGTAGGAGAAGAGAAATGAACACCAAATATTTTACGTAAAAAATCTTTCTGAAATAAGAAAAAAATCACGGGATACTAAATCCACAAAATTACTAGATATGAGAATTTGTTACATAAATTACATGAGACAAAAATAAGAACTGAATAAAGGTAAACAAATTTCAACACTTTATTTTCACTTACCGCTCTCTTTCTTTTCACTTTCTCTGCTCTAATTTTCTCACTCACACTTTTGAATGTGCATAT
>JAOVVI020016804.1:0-10785 GCA_028571085.2 Nepenthes alata | reverse complement strand
GAATAATACTCTTCTCGGAATTGTCATTAGTCATAAAAAAAATCCATACGTATTGCCAAACTTGTCATTGGTGGTGCTCATCGACATTTTTTGGCTAGACTATTTTTGTGGTGGAAAATGAAAATCCAACTATCTTGGGTACTGGTACCCATTATGGTAATAAGGAGGAGAATGCTCATATCTAGAAGTCGAGAAATCTTGGGGTTGGGCATGAGGAGGATAGTTCTATATACTTGAATTACTACTAGTGCTAGGGGATTCAAAAATCACAAAACCATCAAAATTATCTATTATCTCTCAAGATGATGAATCTTTAGGCGCTTAAGAGCATTTCCCTCATCTTCTATAAGTTTATGATGGCTCTTGCGGTTATTGAATGTCTATCTTATCATCTCATAGGGTGGTACAAGAATGGTTTCTGAAATATTGGTAGAGAGAATGTGCAGTTGATTCAATAATATGCAATATAGGTTTATCACCATCATCATCATCATCATCACGACCATGAATACCATCTCCATCTCCGCTCCTTGTATTATCACTACTGGTATTAGAATTTTTCTAGAAAAGTAGAAGTATCATAATATTGTCATGCTCTGGGCCTTATAGTGGTAGCATCTATCTTGCCACCACCTCCATCATTTCCTTTAAGTTCTATGGTGAGCCACTCTTAATTATCTTATCCATTGAGAAGTAGTCTCTCCTGTTCTTCCAACTATAAACCCAATGGATCTTTTTCATCAAATATAAAATCCATGTTTATCTGATTAAATTGCTCTTCGAGCTCAAGTTTGGTTTCTCTTTTGGCATTTCGTAGTTTTAGCATTAAGTTATAGTGAATATAGACTAATTTATTCAATCTCTCATAATTTAGTGTATTCCTTGCCTTTGTGTGTATAAGGCTAAAAATACTTCAATTTTTCTTGTACTTGGAAGAAGAGATGGTTTGACTCGAAACCCATATAACAATTCGTTATGGCATAGGCGTAAAAGATCCATAATAAATATATCATTCAACTGCATTATATAAATTAACCAATATTAAAATTAATAAATTTTAAATATAAAAGTATTAGAGAATTGATTAGCAAGATAACCAAATAGTTTACTACTTACTTGGATTTGTAAACAAAATAGCTCGTTGTGCCAATTGTGTTTTAAAAAAATATTGTTTATCACAAAATAACAACTAAAAAAATACCAAGGAAATTGCCAATAATAAATACTAATATAAATGTATAATGGATTGGACACATTATATGGTTAGTACTTAATAGTTACGTATTATTTATTCATCATCTCTAATTTACTACTTTTATTTGACTGATCAGGTCAAAATCTAGTATTTGGATAACCCTTTTTAGCCCATTCATAATCTCCAAATGGCTAGAAAGTCTCTCACTATGTTGGTATTGTGGATTTGAGTACTAACTCAATAATAACAAATTAATAATATTAGCAAATAAATTTACATATATTAGCAACTACTAACAATTTAACTAAGAAAATGAAAGAATTAATAACGTCATTAAATATATAAATAAAAACATAATTGAACAATAATATTTTTAAATAAAGTTGCATTGCATACCCGTCGCATGCAAATCATGATATAACTTAAATTTTACGTCGGATCAATCGTCTTCCAAACATTTATATAAGAAAGACAACCTTTTTTAATGGCCAATGGCTTCACAAATGAACCCCATTGTCAGTTTCGCATCACCATCAACTAATTTGAGTATTTAATTAGGGTTCTTGCATTCTAATTATTTCATTAGACCTTCTACAGAATTCCTTGCCTAAAATAATCTTCTTGATGTCATGTGGCAGGCCCTATTTTACTCCCAAATATGAAGGATTTCTAATCATCTGATTTAAGCATATTCCATAGGTCCTCTCTGTGCAGATAAATAGACTCCATAGCAAGGAAGTTAATGGCAAAATGTGTGATGACAGGGTAGAACAACTTTTTGCTATTAGTAAATATCTTCACATAGTCAATTAACATTGTCAAAATATAGATGTAGCTCATTATTTTCTTCACTTTTATCAACACCTCCTACACACTATTTTTTGGCTAAATATTCCAAAATAAGGTTCAGACAATGAGTTGCTTAACCAGTCCGGTAAAGATGCCTCTTTTGCATAAAGAGTTGCCCAACTACTCTTACTGCTCTCTCGTCTGCAACAACCTAGGCAATACTAATTCTTCTTAATCTCATCCACAACTTTGCCTACCAACTTAAAGTAGTATTCTTTATTTTTGATGTGGATATTAGTGGCATCATTGGACTTATAAAAAGTTGTTTCGCGGGGAAAATACACTAAGAAGTTAATGAAGTGCTTATGTGTACCGCCTATCCATCCATCACTCATAATAGTAACATCTCATTTATCCCAAATAGGGCTGAAACTATCAATCCACTACTTCATTTGTTGGTGGTCGTCCTCTAAATGAATAGTCATGAGCTCAGAAAAAGCAGGGCTCTTAACTTCTACACCACAATTAGCCGATGTGTCTAACATAGGTTAATAAAATCAGTCATTCTCAGCAATATTTGGTGGAATGCCTCACCACCATAAGAATTGACCAATAGCTTGTTCTAGCCTTTTTTGCAAGTTTTTTATCGATGACTCTCTTATCTTTGATTGCTTAGGGGACTTATTCCTATACAAAGCCAGATCAATCTCCACCAATCGAGTATGTGTGCTCTTGGGGTTAATCTATTAGCTTCTGCTCAGCTTCATACGGATCCTGCTTTCAGACAATAAATAATTATTGCATCTTCGGATCCCGACAACTAGCGGCCCTCGTTCCACCACTATTGCTGCCCACCTCAAACGAGATGATTGAACTCTAAATCATTATCCCTCCTCTCATACATTTTGGCTCCTTGTACTCTCTCGTTTAGCTGTCTCAAATTGTACTTCCTTCTCTTCTTCATCCCCTAAATCTATAATGTTGCTACATGGCCCACGCCCACCTAACCCAAAGCCACCCATTACACTGGGGTCGACCATATTGTTCATGATGTCCTTATACAAGTCCCTCAGAATTTTCTTTTTTTACTCTTTGCTTCTTTTGTTCATTTAAATGTGTTTTCACAAGCTCCCTAATCTCTTCATACACTGAGCTACATGAAGCAACATTCCCCTAACGTGACCTAAATGGTCTTTCAACCTAATGATCCATCCACTAATTATTTTATTACAAAATTTACATTTTGATTTATTTCTATCTCTCGACACAGGATCGCAAAATCGTCACCCAACATCATCCCCATAATCTCCTCCTGCTTTACCATTGGTACTCCCACCCTTGCCTCCTACTACCTTTGATATTAACATTTTGAAATATCAACTAAAAAACTAAAAACATTAGTTTAGAAAAAAAATTAAGAAAAAATGATAAAAATACCAAAATTCAATAACAACTAATATTATTTGTTATTGCTACTCTTAACATTATAAATTTATCAAACAAGGGGTCTTCAAAAAAATTATTTTTTAAAAAAAAATTTGAGAAAAATCCAAAAATATTTTTAAAAAATTTTGAAGAAAATATTCAATTTAAGAGGCACAAAGTCACAAACATAATTTAAAAATACTAAAATTGATTAAAAAAAGTAACAATAAAATATTATGCACAATAACATTCAGAGGTTATGAACGAGGAAAAAATGTTATCCAAAGGATAGAATCCGATCTGGATAAGTCATATCAAATAAATAAATCAATTATGATGAATGTATGATACGTAACTACTATATACTAATCATGTCACATGTCCAATCCGCTATATATTTATACAATTATTTATTATTAGCAATTTTCTTGATATTTTTTTAGTTATTTCATGTTAAACAAAATTGTTTTGAAACACAATTGGCATGAGTTGTTTTGTTTACAAATTTAGGTTAGTACTAAACTAATTGAGTGTTTGCTGATTAATTCTCTAATACTTTTATATTTAAAATTTACTAATTTTAATATTGGTTAATTTGTATAATGCAACTAAATGGTGGATTCATTATCGATATTTTGCTCTCAAGCTATAAAAAATTGCTATATGATTCTAAGTCAAACCACCTATTCCTCAAATGTGAGAAAAATTAGAGTACTTTTAGTCTTACATATACAAAAACAAAGTATAGACTAAAGAATGAGAGATTTGTTAAATTAGTCTATATCCACAATAACTTAAGGCTAAAAATACGAAATGTCATTAATTTAATCTGATAAACCTGGATTATATATTTGATAAAGATAATCCATTGTTTTCATAGTTGGAGGAGCGGGAAAGACCAATTCTCTGTAGGCATAATAATTCAGAGTAGCTCACGTCCGATTTTGAAGGAAATGAAGAAAGTGATGGTGAGATAGATGTTATTGCTATAAGGCCTTGGGAATAGCTACATTATGATAGTTCTACTACCCCAGACGAGAAAATTTTGAGTACCGATAGTGACGATACAGGGAGTAGAGGAGGAGGTGGTGTTCGGGGTTGTGATAATGGTGATGAGCTTATATTGCCTATTATTAAATCAAGTGGGCATCTTCTTTTCCTATATCTCGAAGACCTTTTTTGTGCCAACCCTATGAGATGATAAAATGGGCATTAAATCACCACATGAACCGGCACAAACTTATACAAAATGAGGAAAAGATGCTCAAGCAGCTAGAGGTTCATTAGGTTATCTCCATGGTTGATAGATAGTTTTGATGATTTTGGAATTTTTGAATCCCCTAGCACCAGTGATAGTTCAAGCACACAAAACATTCTTGTTCACACGCAGCCCTAGGATTTCTCGACTTATGGATACGGGTATTCTCTTCCTTTCTATTACTAGTATGGTAACTAGTACCCAGGACAACCAGATTTTTATAGAGCATTACAATCGTAGCTCATTTTTCACTACAAAAACAATGTAGCCAAAAAAAGTCAGAGAGTATCACTAATGACGAGTTCGGCAGTACATATAGATTATTTGGATGACCAATTCCAATTCGAGAAAAATGTTAGTCAAATCAATTATCCAATAATCAAAACAATAAAAATGATGGACATATTCTAGCAAGAAGATTGACATGGTATTAATATCAAGGTAATTTGGCAACTTCAATGTCTATTGATATAATCGTATTTTACTTATTGATTATAGCTTGCTTCCTTGTTAGTATTAACTTGATTGTACGTTAGATAATGTTACAAATTATCTTATTTTCTACAAACTGGCTGTAAATTGGTTGTGCAGGTCAAAAATGAGTTTGCTTATTTGCTAACTTAGCTTTACTATATAAAAGATACAAGACTCCAGATTGTTTAGTTATTATTAACTTACATGTATATTATTTGGTAGCGAATCGCAATTCATTCTCTTTATTTAGTTTAATAGTAAATCCAAATCCCTCTAATAAAATCATCAATGAAAAAGTATGAAGCATCTCTTATTGCTAAGTGGTGGAGTCTGAGTTAAGTTAGATAGGTCTACTTGCTCTTCCGGCTGCCTTTGGAAAAGGATTTTGATGTGTCTTCCCGTATATGCAACCTTCAGAAATAGTGTTATTCCGTTTGGTTGAAGGCAATCCAACCATCATGTCCTTATGATGCCACAATTTGAGACCCTTTTGATTCCAATGGTAGTATTGAAGTTGCCAAAGATGAGATTTATCCAGCAACTTATTTCAATAGGAAAAGTTTCGAAGTTTTTGCTTATCAAGAGGGAACAAGTAGTGTGGAATGATACCACAGATTCTTGTAATGACGAATCGGAACCTCATGATCAAGATAAGGGGCTTTTGGCCTTTAGTATTCACTTGCTTTCCATTTCCGTGTTCCATGTTGGATAAGTAATTATGATCAAGTTCCATAAAAAAATTTATCTGTTCAACATTCACTGTCCAAATACCATATACTCTCTTTGATATCCTCTGTTCATTTTTTGAATAAAATAGCCAATCTGCATCTCCTTCTATTATGAAATTTGCTCATATTCTCACTCTAGACCTTCATTTCTCTTACTACCAGCAACTACTTTATGAATGCTTAGGAATTTGGCACCTTGTTGACTTGAAAAAAAACTCTTATGTTTCATGATTAGTCTTCAAGCAATCTTGTGCACTAGAATTAAAGTTACTAGGTTTTTCTGGTGCTGAAAATCTCTTCTGAGTCTGCCTCGGTCTCTGTTGGCATATTGATTTCCATGTCCTCCTTTTTTGTTGTTGTTGAAAGAGACTCTTCTTTGAAAAAAGCTTCTTTCTTGATCCTGCTGTGATCTTGGCGTGTAACATCTGCCAAGTGATTGAGCTCTGGCGAACCAAACTCAATTGATGAATGGCATAAGTATTTCTACTCTCTCAAGCTAACTTTAGAAATATTTGGTGAAAGATACCATAGTAATAGTGCGAGAAATTTATAGGCGCAAAATTAAGCAAGCATTTTCTCTAGGAATTAATACATAATTTACTATAGTAATTAATGCAATATTAGTTGTTATCACAACTTTGGCATGAGTAGGTAAAACAATGACATCAATAATTAATAATTCTCTATTAATAAAAGCAATATAATAATCCAAAATACTGACTATCAAACGTTACACACTAAACCATAACAACATGATTAACCATAATTTCAAAGCGGACATAAAATCTAGCCAAACTAAACCTCGTCCAACCTCCAGATAATATAAATACCTACTCAGACTCAAAATCTCTGCAAGGAAAAGTATCGGACCAAATATCCAATATATCACAAAATAAAATTGTACAAAACATCCATCTGATACAATGTCTCAAAATAACAACTGTGGATAACTCAAAGTATAAAATAAATCAAATACAAACAATTCTCAAAATACAAATACAACAAAACAAAAATTCTTCATTGGTCCTCCGTCCATATTTTGCAAGTATTAGTGGCCTACTAATATGTAAATGTTAGAAAACATTGCAAATCATGAGTGTAATACTCAACAAGTATATATACATAAAATAAATAATGTTTGTCTATAAAACTAATAGGGCCATGGAAAGCTGTAAAACAAATGCGAAATTTGATCTGTTAAACTTTCATTTAAACACATTCCAAATCATTATTTCATACGAAGAGTTTGTTACATATACTAATATTCAAACCATGCAAACCATACGAAAACATCAAAAGTGCAAAATGTATAATGCATCCATAAAATCATGTAATCCAAAAATCGTATCAAAACCTACAAAACTTAGAAGGCCAAAATATCTCAAAATATAAAATACGATGTAGTTCAAATCCCGAGAAATAAGAACATATAACTTGTACACCGACTAATCATGAGCTTAGTTTGAAGAATGAGTCGCTTATATTCCCGATAATCTTAAGCCAATGCACTTCTATTTAAGACCCGCAAGTGAATTATCTACATATTCTTCTTTATAGATGGCGTTAAATGTCATTTTTTTTTCCCACTTGTGGATAATAGGTGAATCCTTCAAGTGCACCTGATATATTATTAGGATATAATTGAATATTTGTCATCAATTCCTTAGAAAAGTTTTCAACAAAAGCAAATGGAAAACTCTATAACAAATATACAAAATTTTTTCACTATCTAGGAAAAGTGCAAACTCAGATCAGATATTAAAATAGGATTCTCACCAAACACTTGGATAGATGATACATGTAAGGTCAAATGCACAAATGTTTTATGATTTTTCTTCACAATATTTTCATATACAAATATAATCCTTTAAAATATTCACTTTATTTGGTAAAAAAACAAATAAAAAAATCTTTAAATATTCGATAAAACCAAATAAAATTTCAAAACGTTTGATAAAATACACGTCCATATAATAATCTTCAAAAAATGAGTAAAAATGGTGACATATATGTACAGTAAAATGTGAAATGTAAGAAAAATCAAAGGATTTAAATAATAAATCAAAGAATTGGCTTAAAAACACTTGCCTCAAGCTTTAGATTTACTAGATTTGATGCGAAACATCTCCAAAATCTCTTCCTTTCTCCTTCTTTCTCTTCTTTTTCATTTTTCTCCTTTCTCTTTCTCTTTCTTGTCCCTTCGCTAAATAACAGAGTTGGCGCAGAAAGCCTTTATATACTCAATCAGTACACGAGTGTCAGATAAGCATACATTAGGCAACATTACACACATAGGAGTGCATAAGCACCATATCAAGAGCATCTCAAGCGCCATACATTATATCCAATTTACGTATGAGCGTCCCATAGGCACCTATTAAGCATCGGATTTGATTTCCTCAATTTGAATTTTCCGCAAATTTTCAATTATACAATTATTTTCTGTACTAGCTCAATGTATATTAATAATAACGTCATCAATCATGCATGAAAAATCAAGCATTACAGTTGTAGCATTTAACGCAACATTACTATAGCAACTAATACAATATTTACTGTATTAGTTAATGCAGTATTAGCCATAACAGTTAATGCAACATTTATTGTAGTAACTAATGCAACATTTAATGTAGCAACTAAATTTTTGCCTATATATATAGGCCGTTTCTGAAATCAAAAATTCAGAAGAGAAATCCTTTCTTTTCTCTAGTGACAGTATTGTCATGTTATTTTGAGATGAAGAAAGAGGACCTCAAAGAATCTGTAGTGTCACTAAGAAACTAGGAGGTATAGAGTTGCTAGAATTTTTCAATTCTAGAATGGACATTGTAAGCAACAGTTTCGACTGTAATATAATATGCGTTTATTTGAAAGGTGTTATGCTCTTTTTAAAGTTATGTTCGAGTATTTAAGTTTTGCTAAGTTATCCAGCATGATTTCTAGTATTAAATATAATTATGTTAGTCTTATATTTTTTTACTGCATGGAAAGTTTGGATAGATATGGATGTGGTGGACCTGCATCCACTAAGCATTCTTGGCCCAGCAGGTTAACTGGGCAAGGCCATCAGGGTCAGACCACGAGGGTCTTTTTATCGGAGCATGGGTGCGCTCTCTGTTTTTCTAAGAAAATCTCATGGAAAGCAATCTTTAAGACATGGCTTAACGGCAACTTAATTGTTCTAACCATTAAGTGCAAAATTCAAAGGTCCTGGGGGTTTTAAAATTTTAAGCGTGAAATAAACACGGTAAGCATCAAGTAAAACATGTATGGTACAGTATTTTTGTGTTTCATTTTATCTGTGTGATTGCATCAGTGTTCCTTATTGAGTTAGGGCTCATATAATTTTTATTTTGCAGGAATCTTCAGCCTAAGGAAAGAAAAGTACTTTGGTATCATTAAGATGGTAGACCGCAGCCAAGAATGACTTAACTGGATTAAGTGTGGTGTTATGAACTCAATAAGGGCTGCCTGGTTTATTATTAAGCATGCTTTACATTTAGTTTTAAAATATGAAGACAAATTTTCCTTTATTTTGTAAATTATTATGGTTGGTTAGTAATATTAGTTTATTCCACAGTTTTAACCAACTCTGAAAAATGCAAGGAGCTGATTGCTAGAAAGTTATGGAAGTTTTGTACAAAAAAGTTTATTATTTAATTGAGAATTGTACTTGCACATAAAGGGTAGGGTTCAAACTTCTCAGAATTTTTTCAGCAATTCTCTTTTCTAGTATTGTATCACCAACTTTTGACATGGTTAACAATTTTAGCAACTCTAAAGAAAATTCTCTGATTTTTTAAACTTATCTTTTATTAATAGCTTATCAGAATTTCACTGCAAATTTTAGAATATGGAGATTGTCTTGCGATGCAGATATCATAGATGTAGAGATTTGATTTTATTTTATTTCCAAATAGATACAGAGATTTGATTTAGTTTGCAAAGTAACGTTGATTTTATTTTCACACTATATTTGATTTTTTTTTCACTTAGAAGATATTTTATTTTCCATTTATATTATTTCCAAATCAGAAGTTCTTAGATTTGATTTTATTTCTAAATTATCTTAGAAATAGGGTTCCCTATATAAAGACCCTAATTCTATTATTTGATTCAATGTTGGTGAATTGAATAAATTTAAGTGATTGTGCTTTCATTTCTCTCTTTCTCTTGGTCTCCTCTTTCTCTAGTCTCTACCCCTCTCTCTTATCTCTATTCTCCCTCTGTCTCTCTTCCTTCTATTCTTCTTCCTGTCTCCTAATTTTTTCCCCTTCCCTACATGGGCACGTTTCTAAATTACATGCTCATAATGTTGGTCCATTTAAAATTTTACAGTGAATTGGATCAAATGCAGATTTTATTGATATTTTATCTCATTTTAATTTTCATCATACTTTCAATGTTGAAAATTTAATTGTTTATAAAGGTAATTTTTTTCTACCTATTGATCCCTTTGATGTACCCCCAACGGTACGTTTGGTTATTGAAATGGAATAAGGTAGGAATAGAATAGTTATTCCAGAGAATATAATAAGATGAGAATATAGTTGGAATTGTTATTTTCATATTAGAATAAAATAAGGTGGGAATTAATATTCTTTTGTTTGGTTTGTAGAATAGTATGAGGAATGAAGTGGGAATAGTGATAATAATAATGATGATAATAGTAATAGTAATGATGGGTATACCAAAAATGGGCTGGCCCAAAAGATCAACGGAAACCCAAGAATAACGGTCAACACTTTGATGGCCCAATTGAAAAACCGGCCCGGAACTGAAAAGCCTAGGACGGTCAACGCTGGTGTTGACCGTCCGGGCGGCCAACTTGCTCGCAGACGGTCAACTCAACGTTGACAATCCGCGCACGGCACGTTGGGCCCCAAAGAGGCTTTTTTACAGTAATGAGCATAATC
>JAOVVI020016802.1:0-10786 GCA_028571085.2 Nepenthes alata | reverse complement strand
ATGTCCTCGTGATTCTATTCTTTAGCAAACATGTTGTATGATGGTACTCGGGGTATACCCTAGTGTCTATATTCTACCTTTAAGTTGGCAAAATACTTTGAATTAGAACATAGTTTTGTATTTTCTTTTATTTTAATTCAACTTTACTTACCAAAAAAAAAAACAAACATGTTGTATGGTGGGGAAACTTTGACAATATAGTTGGGATTTGATGCGTAGTCGATGTCCATGAATTAGAGGTGTCTTATCGGAATATACAGAGCAGTTAAATGTGTTGGATTATAAGAATACTAATTCACCAAATCCCATCAGAGCTCTGTACCTAAGCTTACTTGGGCGAGGGTAGCACTAGCCTAATTGATCAATCGAGAAGTCCATGTGTTATACCTTTTTTCTATTTATTTTATTATTGGATATGTCGTATGATATGGAGAGTTCAACTGTATCCCTAGGTTGGGTGCATATTTGATGGCCATGATCTGGAGGGGCCATTAGGAAATACACGGGGTAGGTGAATAGATTTTACCATATTAGCAGTAAAACAATAAATCCCATTAGAACTTTACGACTAAGGGTATTTGAGCGATAGTACTAGGATGGGTAATCTTCTAGAATATTTTTATGTTCAACACATTTTTTCTAATATCTTTTTCTATAGATATGGCATTCTAGGGATAATTCAATTCAAGTCGGCAAAACACTTGGAGATAGAATATTAATTTTGTATTTTTTTTTTTTTTGCATCACTAAGGTTTGATGAGGAGGGGTCTTGAGAAAAATTGCAGAATAGGTGAATGGGTGCAGTCAAACCAGAGGAACTTGTTGGAAAAGATTTTAAGGAATCTTTGATTCGAAGATGGGAACAACCCTGGGCCACATTAGTTTAGAAATAGGTGTGCTAATTGATTCATCAAGGATATGAAATGGTTGTTATTTGGGGTAGACCCCGATGTAAACAGATGATCGGAGTTTCTTAAGTTTGATGACTATCATAGAATGAAATTAAATTTTTAATGATGCATAGTATGGGACTGTAGTCTAAGGTTGTTTTAGAAAGATTTGGCATAGAGGTAAGTCAGATTGAAATATACAAGATCAAGTGTTCCAACCATGATCTTGAGTTAGCAGCGTTGAGTTTATTAGATGTTCAAAGTTTAATATTAAAGTCTTTATAGAGAACTCGTATGAAGACAAGGAAGTGGATAGACCTTTTTTTGAGATAGATTATGATTGAAAGACTCAAAATCAATCAAAAAGGTCATTATGATGGTAGATGCCTTAGATGATGAGTTATTGGAATTAATTGTTTTTTTGATGATTCAAGGATTGGAATGAGCTGGAAGAAACGGAAATTGTTGATTGCAATTATATTGAGGTGTTACGAACAAGTATACATTAATTTAGGATCCAAAAGAAAATTGTTATTCATTAAAGTAACGAAGGACTTACAAGATAAGCTCCTGGTAGACTTGCATATAGAAATTGATGACATAATTACAATCTAGAATTGATTTTATGTTTCAATGCCGGAGACTTTCAGAAGGAGATCTTGATGAAATCTGTTGAACTAAACGCATGTTCCCAGGAAGTTTGTGATGGAACAATTCAACAAAATTGTTTTCGTTGGAGCATATTAAAGAAGTTTGTGATAAATTCAATCTGTCCACTAATGGATGGAAAATATTTAAGGCTGGAAGAAGGAAATTTTAGTTCTTGGCAAATACCGAATCAGGAGTGGGGCAATATAATGATTAATATTGTGGACTAGACTTTGAAGAATAAATAAAGGTTGTAACACAGTTTTTAAGTTATTGTGAACCAATTTATGCGATGACATATTGATGAGCATATGACCATATAGATTTCCGGTGTCATGTTGGATATAGATTCGAGTTTCTTATTGAGATTCTTCGAGAGCACACATCAAGAGTTTGGACTTCTTTGAAATCATTGGTGTTCTTAATTCATAACAATGGATAGTTGGGAAGACCATCTTGATTCTCAAAGTTTTGATGAGGTTATTGATGTTTGACTTAGGTAGAAAGTAGGATTCATAATTATCTTTGGTAGACATATTATTAAATTATAGTTACCAAGAGAGTGATGATTGATATTCTTGAGGCATTTTCGTAGACAGAAGAGTAATTTGTCCTATAGTTTAAAGAAGATTGATGACTAAAGAAATTTTAGAGACTCTTGATCTTCTATAACTGATGAAATGAATTAGTCAATGTGTAATTATTTATGTATGTTTTCAAGTAGGTAGAATAGTTATGTCATTAAGAGCATGTAATATACAGCTTCATGTCAATAATTTTAACATTCTTGAAAATCTTGACATTGAGAATGTTATACCAACTAGGGAAAAAAAAATCAACTTATAACCGTTTGGAATTCTACTGATAAGGCGATAGTCAAAGTTAGCTTACCATCATCATTATCAAAGTGCACAAGGTTTTCATGTGATAGATCACAAACCACTGCAAACATGTACAAGATTATTCTACGGGGACAATTGGTTTGAGTGATGAAGTATATGGACCGAGTGTTGTGTAACAAGATAGTGTAGATGGTGAAGTTGTTAGGAAAATCTTTGATTAATGGAGAAGCTATTTTGGGAACTTTGGAAACCAAAGAGGCGATCATGGATATATCTCCTTGTTTACAGATTAAGATTACACAAATTTTGAGGACTACATTTTTTTAAGTGGTTAAGATTGTGATGCCCTAAATATTTCTAATTTTTAGGATTATGATAAATCTTTGGTGTTTAGATTTACTTGATATTATTACGAATAAATTTATGATATTTGAACTTTAGAATTAATTAGAATATGCTTCGGTAGAGATTGGATCAAGTAGTTGCAGAGTTCAAACTGGCGCTAGAATGGCTCATTGAATGCCGGCTGACTGTTACAAATCAAATTAGTTTTTTTGTACGAATTTCAAGTGGGAGTTTTGTTTTTGACCATTTCCTTAAGGATAATTTTGAAATATGACCATTTACTTGGAATGATTAAACTAAAATTAAGATGGTTGAAATTTTAATATAAACTGTTTCTTCTTTGTTCATTCAATAAATAAGAAATATTTTCTCAAAAGACACAACAAATCGAAACAAGAAGGGAAGAAGAAGAAAAAAATAGAAGGGAAGATGATGGAATCAAAGAGGAAGGAATCGACAATAGTTATACATTAAGCAATTGAAGAGGTTATCCATGTTAACCATATCTTCATTGTAAGTCATAGTTTCATTCTTTATAGTCATTCATCCCTATTATAAGATTCAAGGAAATTATTTTCTTTGTTTAAAGTTTGATGTAATCTCTATCCTTTTTGTTCAATTTGAGGTACAATATTATTATAGCTTTCAAATTGTGCATATTTCAAAATATATGTTGACATGAATGCAGAAATATTATAAGTAATGGAGATTAAGAAAGACCAGAGAAAATGGTGTGAAAGTGAAAGTAGGCTATAAATAGAATGTTTATACTTAAAAATCATGTTCATATTCAGTTATAATCTAAGTATTTAGGTAGATAATAATTCTCATTATCTTATATTTCAAGTATCATAAAAATTATTTAACTTTGATGCTATTTTTGTTTATTTTATGTCTGCCGTTTGATGTAGGGTTTGAACACCGTATATCTGTTGGACAATTTCTACATTTCTTCAAATTATGCTTTGATCTATTGGTTACAATGTTTAATTCTTATTAATTCTTATATGTAAGACCTTCTAGATATTATTTAAGTCTTGATCCATGAGTTTAAGTCATTTCATATTGCACTTGTTGGGCTATTACTCATTGAGAAATCAAAACAACAGTTTTTGGTCTTAGTCACTTGAATGGCATGCGACACATGTTCGAATGACATACCCATAACATGGCTTGCGAGCAAGTGCTCAAACGCTAGTCAAGTGGAATATTGCCTGAGTCTTACAGTTGTGTCAATTTCCTGGATTCTAATTCCTTTTCATTTATATTTGATTATGTGTTTTAGAATTACTTTCTATGACTCATGGCTATAGCCAAGGTAGAGGAGATTATACGAAAATATAAAGTTATCAAGAAATATTGAACTTGCTGCACCGTAATATAATCTATAGTTTTCTATTATTGATTTCTTTTTATTTTGATGGATGTTAAGGTGATGGTTTTGCATGGGATGCTCATAACTGTGCAACTATCATAATTGTATTATTAGTTAGATATCAGCGAGAGACATCAAATTTAGATATAGTTATATCTAGGGACTCAATCGAGGTAGCTGCATGGACAATTTAGGATGTTCATAATCTCGTGTTACAAACCCAACTAGTCAAGGGATGTGTGTATGTTGGCCTTCAATCGATGGTGAGTAAGGTTCATAGGAGTTTACAGATATTCTTTTAGAGTTTATGACCTTGGTTACATTAAAATTGTAGATTTGGTCTCCTTTCATCTTATATGGGTTCTTAGGTGTCTTTCTTATAGGTTATCAGTTGATATGTCCTTTGGATAAACAGTTGTTATCTTAAGTCTTCTTAATCTCGATATACGGTATGGAGCTAGCATTTCATACTTTGATATTTTAGTCAATGTATATTCAGATACATTTTTGATGCTAGATTTGGGGATGTGTGTTTCACCATGGATTTGATGTATTTAGATTTTAGACCTCAGTGCTTTCATTTTATAATTTATAGTATGATGATTATGATATTTTTATGACATGAATGTTTTTTTCACAGTGGTGACTAAGCGGTGGTTGTGTCTGATTCTGAGGTCACCACAACTTGGTGGTATCAGAGCTTAATATTTTTGGGATACTAGCATGGGTCTGGTGCGGCCAGGGGTGGGTAGGTCCTGTTGTCACAGACTTGGTAGCATGTAATGGTCTATCAAAACTTATGGATGCTAGGGAATTGATGATATTAGAGGATATTAAGTGATTCAATGACATTATAGGACTTGGATTTATTTCTTGTATTTTTATGTCAAGATAGAGTATTATATATTTGGGAGACTGGAATTACGTTTGAAATCGTAAGCCCTATTTGTTTGGGCAGCAATGTTTGACAAAGTAAGCTGTCACGTTGCGCATTTTTCCGTAGGATTGGTCAAGCGTGGGGCAACCGATTTGGCGGAGTTTTGAGTGCTCTATTTTAGTCTATGGGACTAGTCAATTATGCTGTTAGAGCATATGTTTTGGGGCATGCAATTGTGCAACGAAATCTGTTTTGGAATTTCAAGGACCAAAGACTCCATGAGTTCCTAGGGGCCGGACCCAACAAAACCAGTTTATTGGATTGCACTTCTTGAGAAAGTGTTTTCAATTATTAAATGACCTTTTTGAGTGCTATGTCCAATCTGCCACATATAAGCTTAGTGGTGAGTTAGAATATTAGTGTCTTGCCAAGCAGGAGTGGAAACCAGATGTAGATTCACTATCTTAGGAGGCATTTCACCTAATGTTCAATGATAAATATTTTCCAATGAATATGAGGACGACAAGGGAAAACGAGTTTTCCCAGCTATTGTAGGAAGCTCTGAGTGTAGCTTAATATGAGATGAGAATTACAGAGATGTTACACTACTTAGGATACATTGTCAATGATGAGGGCTGAAAGGCCAAGCACTTTCAGCATGATCAGACTCATGCCTTTTATTTCCTTCTAGTACCATCTGAGCTAGAGGACTTTAGAGTCGTCTTTCGATAAGCATTGTTGACCGAGCAAGAGTTAGGGAACAAAACCTTGAATATTTTATCGGCTATAGGCGGCACTCATAGACTGCTATTGGGTAAGGGCAAGAAGGGAAAAGATTTGCTTCTAGTGTGGAAAGATGGGCAAGTGTCAAAGGACTGTCATTCAATGAAGTTGAAACCATCAACCCAAGTGAACACCATGAGTACTTCGATGCTGGTGTTGCATCAGGTGGTTTCTTCTTCTAGTGAGCTGCTTGGACTACTTGATTGCTTTAATTGTGAGAAGTGCCGTGTTCCCGTGAAGTTTGCTAGACCTTCTCATCAGAAGAACCATGTCCAAGGCAAGGTGTTTGCACCTACCGAGCAGGATGCAAAGGCATCCCAAACGATGGTGGAAGGCATTCTTTCAATGTCATCTATGCATACTCATGTGCTATTTGATTCCTATTCCACACAATTATTTATGCCACCACATTTTGCTGCTATGCTCTCACCAATAGACTTTTTCTATCCATGTCCACGCCATTTGGCAAGATAGTTCAGGTGGGGGAGGTGTACCCTTGCTGTATGGTCAAAGTTGAAGATTGGGACAAGATGAAGATACCTTTAACTTGTAATAAGATATGTAACTTTTAAGTTGTACAAAAAAAAAGAAAAGGAAAGGAGCATAAAAGAAATGAAGGACTCAAGAAAGACAGAACAAGGGAATAAGGAACTAGGCATGCCGGATTTGATTCATATGGAGCAATCAGAAGAAATAAAATTACTTTAAATTGGTCCAATCTACTAATACACTTCTGCAATACTAATTATATACATATCAAAACAGAACACTACTTCAACTGAATTGCAGCAAATTGATTAAATATTTGCGCCTCTTTTCCTAACTTTTAGGATGGTAGTTAGGCATCTACAAGTAGTTTACATGTTGCTATTATAGTTGCATAGTTGCTGTGATATGATTGCTAATGATTAACCTTCCATGCTTTGCTGATCTAGTTGCTACATGTGCATCTGTTCCCATTTTCTATTATGTAGGCTGTTGTTACTATATTGAGTTGTTTCTTATGATCCACGGTGGCATTATTTATGTAACAACTACCCACCCTTTAGCCACATTCTTGTCCTCCAGAATGGAAAGTAGGAAACTATTTTGACATAAAGGAAACATCCACCCAGTTTACCTGAGCTTCATCCTAATTGGTCCAATAGATTAACATTGCTGGAATGATTGAGATCCCCTATTGATGGTCCTCTTTGCAATGATCTGTTGAATATGAATCAGAAAGGAATCCTTATCTCATAGAAGATGTAGAGTTGGCATAGAATACTGCAGATTCCCAAGACACTTCTTCAATACAGAAACATAAAAAGACAAGATTTATTTTGCATTTAGGAGGTAGTGTCAATTGATATGCTACTTTTCCCACCTGAGCTTCAATTGGAATGTACCATAATGCTTGGCAGTATGTTTTACTAACATTCTCAATGATACTAAAATTTGCCTGTATGGCTGCTAAGTCACCTACCTCAAAAGTCCCATTAGACCTATGTCCATTTTGTAAGTCTCCTCATTATATTTTGTGCATTTGTTAACTGTTCTTTAAGGAATTGGCTGATGAAATATCTATTTTGGAGGAATGTCTGAATAGATACCACAGGAGTATCTGTGAGATAGTCCATAGGTAGGTATTGATAAAGTTAACCATAAAAGAGCTTGGAATGGTGACATGCTAATGCAAGTATGAAAGGTGAAATTATACCACAATTCAGCAAGAGGTAAGCATCGAGACCAATTAGTCATAGCCAAAAAATTAGTCTTACCCCGAATACAAATTATTGGCTCCGAGAAAATTACCTGCACAACAGTTTTCTCAATTAATGATAACTAGTAATCATAAGTCCAATTAACCTAAAACAAGATATTGATGTGTTATAGGCAATGTCCTTCCTCAACTGTCTTGTGCAAGGGATCAGAGTTCTTAGAGCCTCAAAATCAAATTGCCCTAGATATGGCCACCATCCTTAGCACAATGATGGTTCAGAGTGGGGAGATGGTTGCAGATATTAGGAGGCTCAGATTAGGGTGGAGGCAGACATGCTATCACCCCCACTGAAGGAGCCAACCCTGAGTTAAAGTTATCACCTAGCTACACTGGCCTAGAGGTGTCATGTCCAATGCCAACTCCATAAGGGGTTAGACAACTGCAGATGCCTCAGCATCAAGTGTAGTTGACCTTTAAGCGTCACTTGAATGATGTAAACCTAAGTTGAGATGATCATCCGAGGTAGGCTCCAACAAGAAAGAAAACCAGAATGGACAACATCCTGTGATACAAAGCCCCATCACAGTGAGCGTCTGAACAAACACTGACCTGAGAACCTACATTGACACTCGCAGACATGTGTCCACAGCCAATGTCAAGGAAATGATCCAAAGGATAGTGCATACAATCTTTAAAGACCCATGCCAAACAAGTGAAATAGGAATTGGGGCATGTATTTCTTTCATTGATGCTATCCTAGAGCGTCCCTTATTGGAGATGTTCAAAGCCTTACTGATAGAAACATACGATGATACCTTGAATACCTTAGACCATTTTGATCACTTCCATATCCCTGCTGAGATTCCAAAAGCTAAATGATGCAGCCTTTTGCCAATGCTTCCAAATGACCCTCAAGGGAGAAACCTGCATTTGATTCTATTAGCTCTGATCTTGGAGTATTGGCTCTATTGAGGAGATATCCAAAAGCTTCCTCTCCAAGTTTGCCTTAGGCAGGAGGCTAAAGAAAGATCCCTGGCACCTAGCTAACGTTTGATAAGGTCAAAAGATGTACTTGACTTAATTCTCACCAGAATCTAGCTTGAATCCACTTAATTTGAGCTTCTAAGGCCTCATTTCTCTCCTTTCTCTCTCTTTTCCTCATCAGCTTTTTTCTCCTTTCTCGAAATTTTTGAGAAAAATGACAAAAAACAGTCGGGTTTTAATATTTATATTGAGTAGCGCTCGAGCACCGGGTTAGGCGCTCATCAAGCACAGAGGCTTAATATTGCAGTGTTCGAGCGTTACTTAGGCATGCGTTAGGCGCTAAGCTCACCAGTTATGGGCGCTCAGGTGTGCTTCAAAGGCATACATTCTGCCAGTGCGTACTCAGGTGCCAATTTGGCATTCCTCTGACACTAAGTGATCTGTTTTCCACGCACGGGCGCCGATCAGGCATCCCTCAATTCGATATAATCTGGTCCAAATTTGACTTTTGATATAATTGTCATCATCATTTGGTTTCAATTTTAATTATATTAACTGAATTAATCAAGATTATAATAATATTCGAACTCGGGCCTTCCACATGTAGTCCCCCATATTATGTGAGGGACCTTTATAGAACAGGTAGCATTTGGACTAGTCTGTGGACTCTAGATGGCACATTGGCATAGGCCAAAATAGCATATCCTCATCTTTGATTTGCATGAAGATAGTGGGCTTGGTATTTGTTGAGTGGAATCAAGTGTGGGTGTTTCGTTGGACCCCAAGGTAGCAATATCTAAATTTAGAGTAGTGCATTCTCCTGGCATTCTCTATTACCCTTATACCTCTTGGGAGGTTTGGCTCAGTCCCCGACAACTCATTCTAGCCTCACCTCATTAACCTCCTTGGACAGAATATAAGAATGGTCTGTTTTCTCCAACTTCAGAGGAAAATGACCACCTCATCATGACTCCTTTCCAGAATTCTCCTCTCTATATGGCACTACCGAGGATTTATACAAGGCTTAGCATACTAATCAAGCTCTTGCATGTTCTGAAAATTTAACTTGCATATGCTAGAATTTCACATAAAGGCCCTGCATGTTGATAAAATGAATTGCTATAAACCTTGAGCTACTACTGTTTTCTGCACTAAATTATTGAATCGTGATGCATTAAATTGTTAAGAAAGGTTCTACGTGGTTATGGAAATTAAAATCCAGTGTTTAAGCTAAGAATTTATAGAATTATATGAAAAACTCTACAATATTGTTAAGAAATTATAAGCTATTTTTCAGAAAGTGAAAACTATGAATTATGAAGAAAAGTATAGAATTTTCCTAAGAATATGTATTCAACTGTGATTATATCTCAGCAGGTAGTATATTATAGTGATATATTAAGGTTTGAACCTATCATCAACAGGTGAGAAGCGACATTCGGCCCCGTCTGCAGGGTTTTATGTATGATGGGCCACCTATGGGTCTTAAATAGTATCGTACAACCTTTGGTTATGTAAATATAACTTGAGTTTTGATTATCTATTCCTTTAGTTGGTAAGGCCTATTGGCCCTTGGTTCCAAAGAAAATCTGATTTTAGCATGTTTTGATAATAAGTATTGGATAAGAACATGATAAAGAATTCTAAAAAAGCATAATCTGAATTTCCTGCATCAGTATTAGGGAAATTTCATGTCATTGTATTAGATTATAATTCGTTATCCTTCCGAAATGTTTTAAATGTAAATTATACATGATCCTTTGTTATATAATATGCTTTGCTAAATTTTTGGCTCACTCCTAACTTTTATTTTATTAATCCCTTCAGATAAGATATTCAGATACATGCAAGATGATCATGATTAAAGGACAAAAGAGATAGAAGAATTTAGAATATGAAAATATGGAATTGTGACATTGTACTTGAATTTGGACACCAGTTTAACGCTGTAACTTAGTTTTGGACATCAGTTTAACATGTTTATGATAATTAGAAGCAATTTGTAAATCAATGAGATTAATGATGGTTCGGTTATTATCATGTGAATGTTGATTATGTCGAATATGTTATTGTAGACATGGAATAGTAGCTGTCCGACCACAGATAGCAGCAAAATTTTGATTTTAGCGTATTACGATACATTGATTTTGTTATCGAATAGCATAACTCCTTATATAAAGTCGAATGCCACGGTTTGGATCAGTGTTGGAGCCATATAATAACATGGCACACTTTAGATCCTGTGTATGGTCTATATTATTTTATTATGGTCGGTTGAGATATTGACGTGAAGTTCACATCCAAATATTATTAAACGATAATTTGGTTAATTAATAATTG
>JAOVVI020016801.1:0-10786 GCA_028571085.2 Nepenthes alata | reverse complement strand
ATTAATCTAAGAGTAGGATTTCTCTATATAAGGATTTTAACTTTATTGTTGATGATATTGAGTTAAATAAATATTGAGTGATTGTGATTTCTTTCTCTCTCTACTGATCTCTACTTCTATTCTCTCTATTCACTTCTTTTATTTCTTCCCCTTCTCTCGATTTCTTCTTCCCCTCCCTTGCTTCCCCTTCCCTGCATCACTATGCATGAATAATATATATGTACAAGTGTAATTTTACTCTTTCGAAAATTCTTTTACTTATATTATGCAACTGGTGCAAATCACAGACCCATGTGCAACACAAATGGTGTATGTGTACTTTTAGACACTTCTATAGGCGCAATCTGTACCTTTTAGCATTTTTGGCCAATTTTTAGATTGGCAAGTTTCAATTTTCAGATCCATGTATAATGGTTAGTATCCAGAAAAGATATAAATGTTCAGAAGAAGTGTTTCGTAACATGCATAATCGGACTGATTATTATACAAAACCATAACTACTTTTATATTTTGTTTATTCTGGAGATCAATCAATGAGTATTAAGACAATCTTATGTTACATTGAAAGTGTTTTGTTTGATTTTATCAGTGTAAAGACACAATCAAACATAGAAAAATCAATGTATTTTAAAGGCACCTTGAATTCAAATCTTTTGCACTGTTAAGGATGAATATTATCTTAAGGAAAATAAGATTGATAATATGCCTTCGCATCTTTTATCGAGTTTCAGCCTGTTGCCTATTAATTTTTTTCCTAACAATTTCTGTCACTCATTTGATCTTCAAGATAGAAATTAAAGAAGTCAATGAAATCATTTGGCTAAATCCTGTGTTGTATTTAAGTACCCACACTGCTGATCTAAGTTACTGAATCTTGAACAAGACTGAGCACCTACTCTTAATCTCTTTCTTTTTTTTTTTGGCCCAACATGTAAAAGAGCATAAATATTTAAAATCCCATGATTAAAGTTAAACATCTCTTGGCGTTTCAGATCCTGGCATTCTTATCTATCGTCAGGTTTTTCAATAGTGAGATTCATTCTTCCAATTCGTAAGACTGATTTTGAAACTACACTAAATAAATTATTTCAAAAGAAATGCTAAAATATCCAAGAGAATTGGAGATAATAGCCACCTCTAAATCATGGTTAAGTACCCAAATTCGATACTCATACCCAAGTTCAATGTTCAAGTTACATGAGTACCCATTAAGCTGGTCTAGGGCTCTTAGATAAGGTGTAAGGTCAAGATAGGGTTTAAAGGGTGTCAAGAATTAACCCCAAATTAGTTGTCATTCCTACGAAGAATGATACAGGACAATCATAAAGCACAAACTATGATTGGAATATGGAATCTTGGTGAATCTACTAACCATAGTTTTCACGATACTAAACTAACACAAAATAGTATTATAGATGCTAAAACAAATTCTCTTTTTTACCCTAGCTTTCTTGCTAATCTTTTTATTTTTAATTTTATTCTCAAACTTAGTTTCAATTTTCTACTATGCAAAAGGACTTTGTCAGACACCATCATATTCCAATGGTACGTTATATACACATGATGTGAAAATAATACATTTTTTTAAGAGTTTGGAGTCATTTTTCCAGCAAAAGTGCTAAGAAAAAGCATGAGGTAAGGACAGAGAGGGTTACTAGCCTGGATCAAACTCAATCCTGTGTCTTCGGGATGGGAGCATCATTTCTCAGAATCTGCCTGACAGCAAGTTGTGGCGAAATCTAGTCATGATATTCAATCATCATGTTCAAGCGCAGCTTCTAATCATATGATTAGTGGCAATTTTGTTTTTCCAGAATGAGTGTGAAATAATGCATTCCAATTCTTCAAAATTACCTCCCTGCAATCCTGAACGATGCTTCTGTATGCATCAATTTCCCGAACAGCCGCTTCTGAATCAGACTTGGTGATTTTCATAAGTTTCTCACGAGCAGCCAGAAGATCTTATAGGATTGATTTGATTTCAGCAATTAGGATGTCACAATGGCAAGGAATCCCAAAAAACCAAGCATCCAACACCCCTTCTCATCCCTTCCAATTCCTCGATAATACGAGAGACCATTGGGAAGTGTGCCTGTAATCAGTATTGATTTTGACACCTTACAATATCTCTGTTGCGCCATTTCCAAATAAGCCAGATAGTTACCATGAACACACTTGTGCCAATCCTTCTTTCTGGTGAGCGAATCCGAGCCAGTCTACCAGTTAAGGGCCTCCCGGCCCATTGTTTCAGGCATTCGACAACTCAAACAGTCCGGTGAATTTGCCATGTTCCTCTTTTCCCATAGAACATTAGTGCATATTTTACCCTTCAGAATCAGCCAACAAAAGCTCTGTACTTTGGAAAAAATTTGAGTTTCCAGAATCTCACCCAATTTGGTTTTTTGGGATGCCAGATTAATCTGAATACATAGATTGTATGCAGCCTTGACAATGTATTTTCCAGAGTGATTGTCCTATAAGATTCTGTCCATACTGGATTTCCTAGAGAATGTGAGTCCCTTGAATCATATTCGTTCTCGAGTAGCTTTCCTTCAGTCCTTTCTCAGGCTCAGCTTCCATGGTTGAGAACCAGATCAGCAACCTAAAGCTCCTGATTCTCTGGTGGGATGGTTGTCTTGATCTACGAGTGGTCCGTCTCCACACAGCTGTCCGCCCAAAATCATGGTGTCTATTCATTGCCTATTGACCATTTTGGAGTTTTTGACATCATATTCGTACTACCACATGACTTGAATGTGGTCAATTTGGCATCAAAATTCTACAGTATGAAATTAGCAATAAAAAACAAAAGTTAAAATACAATTAGTAAAAGAGAAAGAAAAGTTAGAGAGTATTTACAGCTTCTATCTTTACCTGGAAACAATCCAACATCTGGTCAGGTTTTCCATTAAAGCTAGTATAAAAAGAGTCAAGAACAACTGAAAAGGGCAAATCACACATCTTCTTTCACTCCTCAAAGGTAAAGCCTAGGGCCTTTCTAATTCCATAATATAAATCTGGAGCATGATTTATCACCTACATAGTTTGTAATATATATACTGCTGCCAAGAAGATCAGAAAGAAACAAATCTGAAGAACAGAAAATGGATACTGCAAAGGCGTGAGAGCTAATGGCGAAATGAGTAAGCTCTCTTCTGGAAGAAAGAAAACATCTTCACTAGCTTCCTTTGGGAAATGGACTTACTCAAGAGGTGGGGTGGTTCAGAGGCTGGAGTCGTCTTTTCACCATCTATGGTAGGCTGAGGAGGTGGTGGCAGCATTGGCTGAGGGAATGTATCTCGCTGTCGTTGCTCACGGAAAAGCATTAGAAGTTTTTGAGCCGTGTCTCTGCCTCTTGCTGTCCCATTCACCGAAGTTGATAGCAATGAGGGAATCGCCCCTTCTTGGAGAACCATCTGACTGCACTTCTCATCTCCGTTGCAGAGAATCAGAAGACATAAAGCTGCCTGTTCCTGCTCAATAGGCTCGCCATTGTCCAATATGGCCACAAGCTCACTGATGAGGCCCGGGGTCGAGATAATTCCATCTTTTCCGGCGTTAGTCGATGCCAAGTTTATGAGGATGGAAATAGACTTCTCTATCGACATATGATCGTGGGGTCCAGTGAGGAGTGAGTGTAGACTGTTGATGATCCCAGATTCAAGGAGCTTTGAAATATTGGAGGGGTGCGTGCAGAGATTAAAGAGGGCATGAAGGGAATCGAGACTGCCTTGTGGGTCAGTCTTGCATGGAAGGAGCATGATCAGAAAAGGAATTGCAATGCTTGAGCCTATAATGGGTTTTGCTTCCTCAAGGCATGAAAGGTTCAGATAGAGGGCAGCTGCCAATCCATGGGAATCAGCATTTGAGATCATCTCTTCCAGCAGTGGAATAACTCCAGCTGCTAACATTATCTCCTTGTTTCTGGAAAGCAAGAAAATCCGAAAGTCATGTAAGGCATTGCCTAATGTTAAAAGGACATATAACCTCATGTTAGACTACAAAATTGCAGATTTATTGCCATGTTCTTCTGCATAGGCATTTAAGAGAAAACAATGTTTTCAGAAGACCATGAAGAGAACGGCTAGCTCTATTTATCCCATCAATGGTATGAAATAACGAACAATATATATCAGTATCAATTCCCTAATACGAATATTTATTGATACTGCAACAAAATGACGATATGTTGTTGTATTAGCAGTAGATATGCTAATACACCATATATTTTCCAATATATTGGCTCATATTGCCCTATAGGTTCCGATATGCAAAGAATAAAATTGTGTCCAATAAAATTTGTATCACTTAATACAGTCAGCATTAATACAGCTGATACCAATACCAATATTTCATCTATGCTCCCACCTAACTTCATTATTATGCACAATCTTGAGGGAAACAGACATTCCAGAATGAATATTTTTCTTTTGTTAGTAGTTTGAAAGGGTGTCATAGTAAAATTTCTCTAGCAAAGTGATTAGTGATCTTCTGGAATTACTTCTAACGCCTAAAGGTCTCTTGTTATGCAAACAGAGCAAGTACTAGCTTACTAGACACCATTGTTTAAATGCAGCTCAGTACATGAGGCTTCTTGCATTGTGGGCTGGATCTATCAATGGCCAGATGTATGCAATCTTACTCTTATAATGTAGAGTAGGTCTTTCTATGTTTTGAAACCACACATGACCCCACCCTACATTGCCCACTTTTGAATTTCATAATTTCCCTAAAAGTGTCAAAGGACATATTTGGTTTCATCTAAAAATAGCCACCATATAGTGAGAATACTGTAACGTCTGCCAAACTACAACTATCTTTGAAGTAACTGTGCAAATATACTTCACAGTTTTAGCTACTTCAGTTCTTCCCTATTGCAAATGAAACTCAATCACTTTCTGGGCTGAGAATAGAGGCCTCTATCTAAACAAATGATTGAAATATCCTCTAGGCTAAGACATTTTGATCCAGCAAACATAAAAGTTGAATCCTCCACAAATATTACCTCAAATATTTGAAAATCCCACATAATGAAGTTAATACAAAATAATCACCTTGGTATCATTTGTTTTTCAAGAAAATCAAAGAACAAACCTGCTATTGTTAACTGCTAGGTTAAAGAGAGTCATAGCTCCAGCTTCCTGGGCAACTGCATTTCTTTCATGCAGGGCTGACTTGAGAAACTGTAAGAGTGCTTCAACAAACCCATGAGCTCCCATGAACATCCTGGCTTCCTCGTCATCTTTTAGCAACCTCCTCATCTTCTCAACCACTATGCACTTCTTTCTCAAGTCCTCCCCTCCATCCAAAATATTCATGAAGTTTTCATATCTTCCAAACAAATTGATCTCACTTTCTTCCTCCTCTGCTAGACCACTTTCAGCTTCATTCCCTTCCACCTCTTCAGTGACATCACTTTCCTCCAACGGAACCACCTTCACCCCCTTCATCTGGCAGGAATTGCTGTTGTCTATCGATCTAGACTTTGCAGACTCGCTGTCAGACAATGCAAGCCTCCAGAAGTTAAAATCAAGTGACTTGGGCGGACCACCAGGAATGGAAACTCCGTGCTGTTCACACCAGCTGGCAATAAGACCCTTAACACAATAATTAGGAGTCAGAAATATATGAGGAAGCTGCTGTTGGGTCTTCGGACAGGTGTTGTGCCCGTCATTGAACCACTTCTCAATACAGACCCTTTCATATGTCTGTCCAGAGGCAATGATGACAGGGTCATACATCAGCTGCAACGATATCGGGCATCTCAGCTCCTTGGGTGGAATGGGCATCTGACCAGATCTCCGATCATTCAGCCTGAAACTAAATGAAGGGCGGAAGTTAAAAGAATTGAGTTTTGAGAACTGTCGGTCAAAGGCCTGTTTATTGAAGGGAGGCCTGCCATCCTCAAAAGAACCTTGAACTGTGGGTGAACAAGGTGTAGAACCCTGGGAATCATTATCATCAGTTAAGTCACTTCTAAACAACTTCGAATATTTCTTCAACAGGTGTAAAAGATAAGTTACAATTGATTCCTTCCGCTTGTCTTCATCCATACAAGCTCTTTCAATGAGCTTCTTAAGAGCCCTTCTTTCTGCTAGAGCAGCTCGTGAAGAATTGATCCCAAGTTTCAAAGCAGCGTGGTGAAAACACTCAAGCTCAGTCTTCTCATTACAGCTTTCCTCGAATTTTCTCCCCTGCTGAAGCAACACAATTATGTCATCGCCAACTTGCCTGTCTAATGGATCAATAGAGAATACCATCCTTTCAAGTTCATTTACAATCTCTGATATCTGTAAAACAAAAAATGTAATTCAATGAACATTAACACTGTGTCCAACAAGGGAAAGTGACAGTCTGAAAGTGGACATCAGACATTTATTCTGCAAAACTCAAAACATTCAAACAAGAATAATTTAGCTTCAAAAGGAGGAAGAGAGAGGGGGGAAGGAGAGAGAAGGCTTGTCAAATAAAACAATCCCTATGGCATGACGCTGCACACAAAAAGCAACAATTATCATGGCCCTTATGGAAGCAGATTGGGTTACTGGATGGTTAACTATATTCAATGTCATCTCGAGAGGATTCCATGTAAGCTATCGGCATTCTTCAACATCCCTCGAGGTTCCATTTAGCACCCTAAATAGCATCCAGTGCACAAAGATGCTCTGGATCCGGGAAAGAGTCAAACCATTTAGACCTATTATACACATTCTTACCTTACATTATACAGGATATCATTTATAAGATTGGAACTAGTGACCGCCACGTCATATGATGACAACCCTATCATTACACCAAGGCTTTCTTCTAAGTTGAAAATTCATTATTTTAAGGAGCTAACCGTACCAAAAAATCTGTCACTCCTTTAACTTATCAGTTATCAGCGAGTGGATGGAGATTTCAGCCACACTAATTATGATTGTCTTTCAGCACAAAAAGCACAGTAATTTTCACCTCTTTAACTTAAAAGATGTCTGCAAATAGAGCAAGAATTTCAATCAAACTAATTACAACCATCTTTCAGAATAAGATATACAGGGTCCACTCATAAAAATTATATAAAAGCCGAAAAAGAAGAAAATACTTTGAGAAGTTCATCAAGACAGCCTTGTTCAAAGCATGCAGAGAAATGGTAGCCACTGGTCAACTATAAGCAAATGAAACTAGGGGTGAGTCACTAAAGCTTATGTAAGAATTACCTGAAAACCAATAGATTGGGGAACAATATGTTCAACACGTCTAAGACTATCTAAAAGTGCACATTTTGCCTTCTCAAACTTTGAGCGGACAGAGTCGCCAGTAATTGCCTACAAAATATAAATGTTTCCATCAGTAAAACACTCAGAAGGTTGGACAAGAACAACCAGATACTAAATATACAAAACTCTACTTCAACGGCAAGAAAACCAAATAACAACAAAAATCCTTAGAAAACTTGGCAAATCAAAAAAAAAAGGTAAAGATAAATATTATACATATATATCCACAGAAGAAAAATTAAGAAATCTTACTAAGTATAATTTACTGCATTCTGAGCAATGTTGTAAAATATTCTTTGCCTTCTCAAGTGCTACATGCAGCAAACATAATGCTTGGATGCCCGACTTTCTCCTAGGACATGCCGCTTCCAGAACAGGAAAGATGTTCATTACTTTGCAGTATATACTGGATAGGATCCTGCACATCCCTCCATGTAACTGCAGCACCAATAAATTGTTGAGCAACAGCCCAGAGAAATAATGAAATAAAAACATATGAGCTTGCCAGTAAGCAAATGTTCTCGTGAGCCCATATATTTAACAATTAAACCAATTGCACCTCATAGGTGCAAGGGCAACACCATATGCCAGACTATAACAAAAAATAATTTATGTATAAATAAATAAATAAAAATAGAGGAATTAAACTATCACATAATCAAAGAATAGGTGAAAAAACTGCAATATTTAACTCTACATGAAAAACTACACTTTTCTTTCACCAAACAAAACCCAACCTAATCATTGATTACCCATGTAACATTAAGGAAACTTGTAAAACTTACACTCAGAAGCTGCAATGAGACAATCCCGGCACAAGGGACAAAGAAAACATGAAAATTTCTTCTTTCAAAACTCAGCTTTTAAATAGTTTTCCTCCATTGTTTCCGTTTTCATAGTTTTTCCAAGGTCCGAATGGAATGCCCACAAACTTAAATCAACAAACTAATGCTGAAGACACCATTCTCAAAGCAATCCTTTAACAAATAAGAACTACTCACCATATCCCGCAATCAAAACCCATAAAAAGCAAAGGTACAACTTTACTGGATACAAGAAACTCCATGGCTCATAATTTGAATAAAACAAAATAAATATACCTTAGCATTGCTTATTGCAAACAAACTTTCTTCGACCTCCGCAACATCCATCCTTCAATATTTCCCTAACCACTTTTAGTTATTTTTATATGTAAAATCTGCAAATTGTGAAATAGCAATGATAAGGTAGCAGAAGCAGAAGAGAACACAACAAATAATACGAAAAATTCGGTGTTCTCAACAATGCTTAACCCCAATATCATTGAGGAGAGAGCTCCTGTTGACATGGATAACAGAGATTTTTGGTTGCGTATGCTAGTTTTAGAAATGGAACGGAGTGAAATGCGTCGTAACCACAGCAAAATAAAAATAAAAGTAAGATCGCATGATAAAAATCTCCAAAATATATATATATATATAAAAAGGAGATGAAGAAGATCCACACATCATAAAAATTTCAAACAGGACAAACACTGGAACTAGAACAAAAATAATAATAACATTTTAGTTCAGACATTTCCTCGAACAGGTAGCATTCAGAAGAACACAAGGTCATAGCCCTTACACTTTTACACAACTGAGATGTCAAAATTGACTTATGCATTCCATTGAAACGTCGGTAAACAAGGAAACAACTATACTTTCTTCAGACACTAAGAAGTCGAATTGCAGATATGATGCCCTTTAATACGAGGAAGAAATATCTATTTTCTACCAATAGAAATACAAACTCTGTAATTCCCATGTAAGGGACAAAAAAAGAGGTCATTAGAACTCCTTTGACAAGATGAACAGAAAAATTAGGATTGTACGTAATACCAGAGGAAAAGTACAGGGCCAAGGAGGCTTCATAAACAATCATTGATAAACAAACAAATAAAGCCAACGGAAATCAGGGCTTGTTTGATCTACCCGCCATCGCATTACACTTAATTCAACGTTTGGATCGGCCCATTGATGGAGAGAGAAGCAGAGTTTACTTTGAGAAGGACAGAGAGACGAGCTGCGTTCCCTGAACTTCGTTGAATATGCTTTTCTAACCTCACCGCAGAGCTGTAAATTGTAAGGAAGACTGAGAAAAGCTTTCAAACAGCGAGTAAGATTTTATCTGCTCGAGAATTATAGCAGTGATTGTAAAAATTATTACGCAATTAAAACGTGATTAAAATAAAATCAGAATTTTATTAAAAAGAAAAAAGGAAATTAACCTTTTTTAACCAATGTCTCTGTTTTAACGCTCTCGTTTATAATATTAGGCACAAAAAAATATATATCAAATAAATTTAAATATATTTATCATATCCTAAAAATTAATCCAAATCTGTCCCATATATGATACCTTAAAACTTCATCAAAAATTGCTCCAAAATACCATAAAATTAATAATTTTTGATATTTTAAATCACCATAAAATTTACAAATAAATCCTATATTTTAATTTTATGCTTCAAATATCAAAATATTTTTACTTCATTTTAAATATTTTGGATATCATGTCGAAGCAAAAATCTCGAATCACAGTGGGATAGAAATGTTGACCAAAATTCCTACCCAATCAGAGATTGGGGCAAGGGACCGGAAAAAAAAATTAACAATTTGGGGTCGGGCCTCGGGTCGACTAAAACCTGTATCAACTTAACCCATTATTATTCTTGTTATTAAATAAATATTTTTAGTAATATTAAAAATATTTTAAATATATCAAATTTTGACAATACATTTAAATAAAATAATATTTTATTTATTTATATAATTTTATATAGAGTCATTAATATAAATAAATAAATAAAATATTATATTAATTAAAAATTTGTCAAAAAATTTCATGTCCCTATATTCATCCTTTGACAATTGCCATGATAACAGCAATAATTAGTAGCCGTAAATAGTATATTTTTTTAAGATTTAAATTTTATTTTGTTTTGCCAAAAAAATAATAATTGTAACGTTATGCATAAATCTAAAAATTGTAAATTTAATTTATAACGATATATTTTGACAAAGGATAAAACTGGAAACAATAAAATAAATGTTGGTTAGGATCCAATTTAGGAAATGCAAATGGGTCCATATATTTGAGCTGTAAACAAAATATCATTCATGCAAATTACACTAATAACCTTACATTATTGCATATTATCGATATATTTTTGGATTATAAATTTCTTTTTTACTGCATGTACGACAGCAGTCATTCTTCAAGCAAAATCAAATCGTTATTTCTCTAAAAACAATAATTACAAAATTATTAATGCACTTTAATTTAATGCACCAATATTTATTTATTAATATTAATTAATCAATATAAAATAAATTAATAAATAAAATACTAAATTATTAAAACATATCTATAAATTATCATATCAAAGCTCCAAAATTTGCCACGTATCATTGTCAACCCCACAACAAAAACCACCGTTAGATATTTAAGGTTGGCCGGGCATGACCCCACCATTGGGGCCAGCACCTGACAAGTCACAAATGGTT
>JAOVVI020016800.1:0-10786 GCA_028571085.2 Nepenthes alata | reverse complement strand
TTACTTTCATATCAATTATGAAGACATATCATATACGTTCTCAATTCATTTCAGGTAAACATTATCGGATTTCAATTGGAACATCCGGACGCCATAAACAGTTCTATACTTGAAAATCGGACGTCCGGTGGATTCGTACACACAATTCTTACACGATATTTCACATTCGGGTTTGATTTATCTTGTCACTAGGGTGGAAGTAAGCAACTTCCCATTCACGTTCAAATTAACAATTACGGAATTATTTCAAGGCTCCCGGATGCCACGAACGGGTCAAATCTTGCGGGATTCGGCATCCGATCGATATATACGTACACTTGGGATACGGGGATTCACAATCTAGGATCATTTCAACGTTTCACAAAGGTCACAACACGCAATCATCACCTCCGGTCTCGAGTGAACAGTGTCAGGGCTGATTTAGAGCGCTCGGACGCCGCAAACGGGTCAAAACGTGCGAGATTGGACCCGCGGCCAACATATATTCATCATTAGGACGTGGGGATTCACATTTTGAGGTCAATTTCATGATACACGGCTCGGAAACAAAAAATTCCAAAATTTTCATGGGTTAGGGTTTTGGTGAAACCAAATAGGGTTGATCAAACATAATCCGAGCAACTAACTACATTTTCCCTAACCCATACACATGGGTTTCGTGATTCTAACGTTCACCGTGGGTATCGACACAAAATACCCAATGAAAATACTTAAAATAATGAAAGAGGATGAGAAGTGGGTATGAGAACACTTTCCTCAACGCGTGCTTTCACTTTTATACCTGGCTCTCAGACGGAATCGAACTCCCGAGCTTGATCTCCCTTCTTCTCTCTCTAAGTCGGCACTCTCTCTCTCTCCTTAAACCCTCAGGCACCAAAAAAATGGGTGAGAGAGAAGCACGATGCGTATTTATACTACGCGTATTGCTCGAGCTGTGCTCGAGCGGCCAGCGAGCGGTCGCGCCACTGGCCGACCATCCCTCGAGCACAGCTCGAGCGGCCAGAGGGCGAGGGGTCCCTCTGGCAGCCGCGCTCGAGCCACGGCTCGAGCGCCCAGCAGGTGCAAGCCTACTGGCCGTGGACCAGCAACCCGGACCTGAATACTTTTTCTAATTTTTCTATCGATACTAACCTTTATTTATTCCATAGGATTAGTATTAATTATCAACATACTAATCACCTCGTTAATATCAGGTTCTTAAATCCAGAACCTCACAACTGCCACCCAGGCCAATAGTCTCGTATCTGTGGCCTCTACTCTCTGAAAGGTCGGGTTTGCCTCATCGGGCCCATAGGGTTTGAAGCCAATGCCTCCTGGCTGCACTTGGAGGGGCATGGATCGTATTGCTCAGGGCCTTCATCTGCGTTTCATGGCTCGGCTAGCCTTCTGGTAACTACTAGATGCTGTCGCTCATGACTGCCTAGGTCAAGAGGTTGTCAGGCCACCAGATCTTCCATAGATGTTTGTTCACTTTGCTAGTTTAGGAGTTAGAGGGTGGAGCCCCCAATGTAACATATTTGCTCGGATATGAGAGGTCTAGAAGTGGGAGCCAGAATGAGATGTGGCTAGACTAGATTGCTGCAGAATGGATCTAGTTGTCAGATTGGGCTAAGATCAAACTTGACTAGGGCATCAAACTAGGCTCGACTAAACATGACCCGAGCATTGAACTGGTCTGGGGCATGGGACGCCGCTCAGATGGGAAGGAGTAGTGCTAAACTTGTGGGAGTCTCGATCATCAACTGAAGAGTCAGACTGAGTCTGGAGCCAGGCTGGCATGCAGCCAGACCAGATTTGGGCATCAGACTTCCTCGGGAACCAGTCAGGGAGCAGTGGACTAGATCTAAGCGTTGGACTAAGTCTAGGGCACTAGATTGCGTCATGTCCGTGCACAATCGAGGATGAACTGAGTTGAGGGCGAATTAGGTCTGAGAGGTGTTCATATATGACAGAGAGGAGGCAAAATAGGATGTGTTCATATAATACGGTTGGAACCATGTTTGGTGGACCAACAAGGCAAACCTAAAGATGGGAATGAGGATTGCTAGTGGAGGGTGGTCCCAGTGTGGACGATGGTGCTGGTCACGGTAATAGCCACCCTGTGATGGCCCAAGTAGCGATACAAGCTCTGTCGAGGACTTTCTCTTCCTCTCACCACTTGATTTGTTGATTCTCCGCTAGCGATGGTGACGGTGGTGGTAGCTCTTTGTGGCTCATGATTTTCTTCCTTCCTTCACATCATGGCACAAATCAGAGGGTGGAGAATGGAGAAGGCTTTGTTGGCTTCCGATTTGGGCAGCGTCTGCTCCAATGATGGTTAGAGTCTAGGAGTCAGAGTGGAAGCCCCCAATGTGTTGTCTTCGGACAGGCCTTGTTGTGTTCCTGGGCTATGTTCCACACTTTAGTGAGGTAGCTCACTATTGTAGGACTTGGCAGTAGTTTGTCTATTGACTCTGCATGGGACCTCTCCATGCTTGTAGAAGTTGTCGACCATCTTGGGTGTGGCAAGGCATTACCGTTCTGGGCTATGGCCTAGCTCCCTGGGACTAGATCAATCTTTCCTTTGGGTGTGGGCCCCTTCACTCGGATCCTCTCTAATACCGAGGTTGTCAAGCTGATGAGATAGACACTGGGGGTCGTTTGGGTCCAAAGGTCATCAGGTTGGCCAATCTTTTGAGGATGCTAACTTTATCTGATCACTTAGAAGTTGAACGACAAAAGCCCTAGTGTTACATCTTCAGATAGGTGCAAACGGTCTAGGACAATAGGTCTAGACCACTCGGCTAGACTATGAGTGCTCGTAAGCTCAAGGTCGATTGTCCATCCACATGGCTACCTAGAGGAGGGTTGTCACCATAGACGACTTCGCCTCCGGCTGATGTAATAACTCATACACAGGATGTTGATCTTCTTAGACCATCCTATTGTTAAAGGAAGGAGACCCCAATATTGTGCCTTCATACTAGTGCAAAGGGTTAGGAAAAGGGTGTTCAGTTGAGCACCAGGAGCCCGTACATTTGGCATCGGTCACCCATTGGCATGGCTACTCGATGAGGGGTCATTGCCATGAGAGGCAATATCTTCAGCCGACGTGCTGGATGGAACACGAGTATTGACCGTATTTGTTTCGTTATTATGAGTTGGAAAGAATTTATAGTCATTCTAACAAACGTGCCAATGATACATTCTTGGTTCTCAGATAATGGTATAGATTAGGGAGCTTTCCATTTTTCCATTGTAAGTCAAACTAGAGCATGTCTGGTCTCCGTCGCTGTTAACCTAAAACTTGCATACCACAAACTATAAGTAAAAGCTCAGAAGATGGTGAAAATTACTCCAACTGTATATCCTCCGATACTCAAGTTAGAAATCATTCTCTGAGAAAAAAAAATTAGGAGGATGCGAGGAATGAATAGATGCATATAGCGGTAGATTGAGCATTTGGATGCGGCCGTTGAGGGTTAGCTTAGAGGAGCGCCTGGTAGAGGGGTGGCTTAGAGGAGCACCTGGCAAAGCAGCGGCTTAAAGGTGTGCTTATAGAAGGGCGACTTAGAGGAGCGCCCACAGTAGGTGGCTTAGAGGAGCGCTTAGTAGAGGGGCGGCTTAGAGGAGAGGCTTAGAGGTGTGCTCATAGTGAGCGACTTAGTGGTCTACCCGACTTTGAGTTGCGGCATAGGGCTCGGTTCGGTGTGCCAGAGTGGATGGTTGGCTCCCTAAGAGGGGGTGGATTGTGGTGTCCCACATCGGATGGGGAGGTGAATGAAGCATGCCTTTATAATGATGTGGAGACCTTTCCCTTGTGGACGCATTTTGGGGGCGGTGAAGGCCGTCTACAGGAGCAAAACTATACGTCTGTGTGGCAAAGTGGACAATATTCACAAGCGAGTGCTCGGGGATGTTACAAATTGTATCAGAGACGGGGACCTGGCCTCTTAGACCCATGGCTACTGGACCAATGTATTTATACTAAACGCTTCTTCTCCATGCCTCTCTTCACTACTAGATGCACGCACATTGCTTCTTTTCCTTTTTTTTCTTTTTTTCTTTTCATCTTTTTTTGATCTGACATTTTCTTCTCATTTTTCTTTTTCTCTTTTTTTCCTATTTTTCAACATTTCTATTTTTTCCCATTGCATACTTTTTTTAAGAAGATATACATATATTTTAATTTTTTAAGAATTTAATTTTACTTATATTCTCCACATTTCTTCAATCAGTTAAATAGATTGACAAAATAAAGATTTCATATAGTCAATTTACCTACTTTTATTCTAAAAATTTTTGTTTAAAAAGTAAAATCTACATAATTAAAAATATAACTTAATTATATAATTTAAATAAAAATTATTACAAATTACAATAACTAAATGGAATAAAAATATAAAATTAAGTATTCATCACATCCCTCACTCCATTCATTGCTAGTTCTTTAGCAATGTGGAAAAAAAAAAGATGAATACTAAAAATAAATAAATTATCAATTTGAAGGTATCACCATTGTATTTAGCGGATGCAACAAGCTTTTAATCCTCTAAGCAGCCCTAGTTGACGAGTTAAGTCTCATGAGGGTTTCCAACAATGAAATCAACAAATATCCATGAGTGTCTTAAAATAATGTCAATCATACTAATATTAAAAAGATCAATAGGATGATCATAAATATTAGAGATTATAAATTTAATCATTTTAAATATATCATTAAGAGAGTTCAAATGCGTGTATGTTTTTATTTCATCAAAACTCATGAAGTACAGATATACATGTTTTACCTTTTTAGCCTTTGTTGGGTCCCAATATTAGGGCCCATAAAATACGGCCCAAAGGGGAGGCCGAAAATTACGACCATGGACCAAGAAGATAGGCTGGCCCAAGAGGCCCAAAAGCCCAATTTAGTTCATTGGGCTAAATTGGCCTTATGAGATCGAGAATGTGGGCTAGTGTCCCAGAAGCCCAAGTGGTGACAAAAGTCTGAGTGGCCCGTTTAACCTACAGGAGCACGAGGTTGCCACAAGGGGTTGACGACATCAAGGAAATTTGAGAAGCGTCCGAGAACCTTAGCCCCATGAGCACGAGGACTAAGAAAAGACCCAGAGGGCTTTTATCAGACAAGGACAACCTTGGCATTTCTGCACGAGGAACCAAAGAGCAATCAAGCATCTGAGAGATTTCTCTCTCAAGGAGTCCGCGTACTCATAAGGATATAAGACACACAGCTTAGGGTCGAGGACTCTACCTCATAAACGGTCGAGAATGCCAGACTCAGTATCTTCACTATTATCAAGGAGCATGTAACCTCTGTAAAATACCACCTACACAGTGCATAATGACACTCAGAACACGCATTGTCACTTCAAGACTGACATTAGGGTCTGTACGCTTGACACTGTAAGGTTCATTTAGCGGCGCCTGCAGTCTGCCTCCCTGCAAATGCCAACATGCGTGACACCGCCGATAACGCAGGATGACAGCCTCCCTACGTGCCTGACACCACATAGATCTTCCAGCAGAGCAGGTGGACAGCCACCCACCAAGCACTGACTGCCACGTGGACCTCTCTCGAGGGACATTCTCCCACTATAAATACCTAGGAAAAACTCTAAGAAGGAGGCTTTTTCCCAGATCATGGAGAGCCTTCTAAGGAGAAAGGCTAGAAAGAGAAAGGGAAGATACTCCCACAAATTTGTATTTATAACTCTTCCATCCATAGTGAAGCATCTTTCAGGCCTTGAGCCTCGTGATTTTTCTTCCTCATTCAAGGGAAGGTTTTCTACGTAAATTTTGGTGTTTTTCTCTCCCTCTCCTTGCCCTTCCACCCTAAAGTACTTGTGTTGCACCGGAGCCCAACATCCAAAATGCAACATTGGCACAATCAATGGGAAGCCAAGACAAAAAGCCCATCACTTCCTAACAACAAAACAACTAGCGCACTAAAATGGTGAACAAACGGGCCTAAGCCAGCACATCAACCCGAGAGATGGCACCCTTCAGCAGGTGCCTCCCATCAAGAAACCTGACAAGTGGCCATCCTAGTGATTGCGTACGAAAACTTGTAGAGAAGGCGGACGGACTCTCAAGAGCAGTGTAGACTCTTTGCACGAAGATGGACAAGCAGTCCAGGGGAGCGCACTTCGAAACTTCCCGGTCAGCAGCACCCTAGGAGGAGCGGGAAGTTGTGTAAACTTCTTACGAACTGAGGGATTACCTCAATAAAAAGAAGGCCATGACCCAGTCCTTGACGAGGAGAGAGCTCAAAAAGCTATGGATGATGGTCTTCGGAGCCAAGACTGGCAAAGCAGGGAAGCGGGAAGGTAGGGAAGATCTTGATCCAAGGACCGTCCTGTCCTAGAAGACGCGGGAAGGAAAAAGAAAGGTTGTCAACCAGCTGAAGTCCCAAGGGCCGTCAAGGTGATACAAGCCCAAACGGATAGTCCTTGGAGGAAACGAGCCATCAATCCCGCTTGCCCTGAGCGAGTCACTCACCAGCATCCTAAGGCAGATCTGAGACAAGGAGTTCTTGAGATGGCCCAAGGCCCTGAAAAACCCGGATGGAAGTGACCAAAGGGAGTACGTCCATTACCATCGTAGCCGTGGCCATGACACCGATGATTGTAGGACACTACTGGTAGAGGTCAAAAGGCTGGTAATGGAGGGCCATCTCGACCGTTTCCTGCTAAGACCCAGGCAGGCTCCCAGAACAGCAGGACGTGGTCGGTCAAGCCGCTCAAAAGGCAAGGTCATCATAAACACGGAGCGCGCTTGACCATCGATTGGGGGCTGCGTGCAGAGACTTCATGAAAGCTAGCGCAGACCAAAGCTGCCAAATGACCACGCCCTCAAAAGGCAATGGAGAGAGCATGGCCAATCAAGGGAGACGCCAGCACTTGGACGTGCATCATCTAGGACTTAGGGCACTAATGTAACGTGAAGGATTAAGATGGCCTTCGAGGCCACTCAATGTAACACGTCTACAAGAATGAAATGGTTCCTTCAATATGTCCATTATTATGCGCTCTCATGTTCCCTCATCAAGATCAAGACTACTTCTAAGTCAAAGAGAGAGCAAGCCTTCCTCGTATTCTAAAAACTCGGCTCCGTCCGAGCAACCTCAGAGGTCGTATTATAAAAACTCGGTCCTATCCAATCGGTTCCAGAGGTCGTATTCTAAAAAACTCGGCTCCGTCCAAGCGACCCCAGAGGTCGTATTCTAAAAACTTGGCTTTGTCCGAGGGGCCCTAGAGGTCGTATTATAAAAACTCGATCCTATCCAAGCGGCCCCAGAGGTTATATTCTAAAAAACTCGGCTCTATCTGAGCGGCCCCAGAGGTCATATTATAAAAAACATTGCTCCGTCCGAGCGGCCCTAAAGGTCGTATTCTAAAAACTCAGTCCTATCCGATCGGCCCTAGAGGTCTTATTCTAAAAACTCGGCTCTATCCGAGTGGCCCAAGAGGTCGAACTGTAGGAACTTCGGGCAATGCCAGGCGATCCGAGAGGTCAAAAGGTGACGTAATCCTTGAAGTCTCACGCTTAAAGCTAAGGACAAGTTACATAGCGGCGCATTACAAAAAGAACAAACACTTGTGCTGGCTGAGCAAAAGGTCCAAGGCTTCAACTCAGAAAGCATAAGTTTTTTTCATAAAACAAGGTTCATGTACAATGTTACGAAAAGAAAAGAAAAGGGAGGACAATGTGCTATGGGATCCCCTCTTGGCTCCCTTGTCCCCGAACCTCCTGGGCTTCTGAGGTCCCCGCCTTGCCAATCAGGCTTGGCTGCTCGGATAAAGAAGGTTCTCCTCGAGGCCTTGCCCGAGAGGATTCAGGAAAAGGCCTCCCCACAAGGCCATACAAATCCTCTGCGCGTAAGGCACCGACATTCCTAGGGTCGAGAATGGCTGTAGGAAATCGCGGACAGATCGATTGTAGCACTCGGCGGCACATATGAATGCCCTCCCAGTACTTGCTGTCCAATAATGGCGCAATGTCCGTGGCCTGCACAGATGTCCTCAACCTCTCCTCCAGATGAATGACCCTGTCTCGGAGAAGCCTTTGCTAAAGCTGCTGGAGCTTGACGGTATCCTCCAAGGAGGTAACTTTCCTTTCTGCCTCGGCCAGCTTTGCTTCAGCCCACTGGGCAGCTTCCCTAGTGGCCCTCAACGGCTCCATCTCCGAGCGAGACTGGGTGACCTCTTCGACCAGCTGACTGAGGCTCCCAGCCGAATCATGGAGCTACAAAATAGACAAGCACATTAGGACGCAAGCAACAGAAAATAAGACAAGAGAAGAAGCAGTGAATTACCTTAGAGATAAGAGGATCATGACCTGGGCCACGCTCCCCAGGGGCCTCGGGCTCCTATAGCTCACTCTCAGGCGCCGCAAATGATACCTCATGCGCATGCTCCACAGCCATAAAAGATACTGAGGAACCTGCCCCAACACTAACGTCCTCATCATGAGGCTCCTCCAGGACATCAGCGGGGCGCCCTGACGGACTTCCAGCTTGGACTACATCAGGGTGCTCGGAAGGATCGCAAGGTGTCATGACAACAATGCCTGCTTCCTCAGCCCTCACTACCTCTCGAACCAGCTCAGCTGTTGCTCCTCCCTCAGCCTCCTGTGCAGAGTTCCCATCACCCATGTCCTCGGAAGGATGACCAGTCCTATCCAAGACTTCCCCAGGAAGATCAGCAAGAACCCCAGGAGTAGACTCATCATCGGAGACCGAGCGTCCGAGAGCTCCACGATCTGCACAATCATCCCTGAGGACCCACCAAGAGGATCAACCAACAAGGCAAAAGTGGGACCCTTAGTCTCCGGGGACTCTAGTAAAGGAGCAGTCCTCAACCTCTTAAAAAGTGGGGCAATCACAACATTATTGTCAAAATCATCATCATCGTCATCATCAAACAGGGGGTATTCAATGATGGATGCCGGACGTTTCGAGCTCTCGATCGGATGACTCTTTTTCGAGCGCTCTAAAGGCCCCTCAATCCTCAGAGATTTTCCTTTCCTCCTCAGTCTTTTCTTTTTTGACTTCTGAGGAAGAGTCACAATGGATGTCTCGAACCGTGGCCCCCATTTTGCCTTCTCAAATTTCTCAGATGATAACCACATATTGCGTTTGTTTTCGGGAAAGCCCCCAAGATTGGCCATCACTAAGTCCGAGAACTCATTCACAGCATCCCTCTCGTCCCTTGAGGGATCTGAGCAGTATTGACTTGCCACATTCCCCAAATGAATGGGGATGGCCCAATTCTCCCAGACGTCCAGGAAAAAGAATTTATCTTTCCACCTCTTGGTGGAGTTCGGGTTCCCCCCATACAACACTGAAAAGTCCGGGTAATGGGTCATCATTATCCAGTCAAGGTTATGCGTAAAACAAAATATAGCCTTGACCATGAGTGCGTCCAACAGTTTGTCATAGCAACGAGCAAAAACGCACAAAGAGACCAAGTACTAGATCGCATTTGGCTGCAATCTAGCAAGAAGAGTGCCAAGCGCTATCATGATTTGGTAGAGCTCCTCAGGAATAGGAAAATGGAGCCCAACCTTGAGGTGGACTTCGTACACAGTGATGAACCCATCAGGTGGGCATCATGCCCTATCACCGGGCTTTTGTACCACCATGGCCATAGAATCGGGGATTCCATACCACCCTCGAATGTCCTTGAGCCTACCAAGCGTCATCAAGGAGGCAATCTCCTTTACTCCTGGAGCCATGGAGAACAGAGAGCAAAAAGCTTCAAGCAACTTGGAGAGGATACTCAACAAGGAAACCAAAGGCAAACGCAGAAGTGAGAAGCCAAAAATGAGAAAGCCAACTTATTATTTTTGAAATTCAAAAAGGCACACTTATTACCCCTCGCCACGCGTCGCTTGGCCATTCGCTGCAAAGAAATCGTGGCTTTGGCTTCTCAAGGTGCCTGTCAGCCCGTCAATCCAGCATTAAATCCTCCGCAGAAGCCCAAACGACGGCGCTGGGAAAGTCTCAGACCTAAAAGAAGCTCTGGGACACTTCTTTACCAAACCTTGCGCCACGTTCCCTCTGAGGACACACGTGGTCTTAGACTAGCGCAACAAAAGGCCTTAACCCAAAGGTGAACGGCCATGATTAGGCCATGGCGCGCGCACAGACAGATTGTTAGAGGAAAAAGTCAGCCACACAAGAAGTGCAATGGCGTCATACCAAACGGTCGGGGACCTCGAACCATTTGAAATGAGGGCTAATGTTGGGTCCCAATATTAGGGCCCATAAAACACAGCCCAAAGGGGAGGCCCAAAGTCATGACCACGAACCAAAAAGACAGGCAGGCCAAAGAGGCCCAAAAGCCCAATTTAGTTTCTTGGGCTAAATTGGCCTTATGAGCCTGAGAACGTGGGCTAGTGTCCCAGAAGCCCAAGTTGTGACAAAGGTCTGAGAGGCCCGTTTAACCTACAGGATCACGGGGATGCCACAATGGGCTGATGACATCAAGAAAATGCAAGAAATGTCTGAGAACCCTAGCCCCATGAGCCCGAGGACTAAGAAAAGGCTTAGAGGGCTTTCATCAGATGAGGATAGCCTTGGCGTCTCCGCACGAGGAACCAAAGACAAATCAAGTGTCCGAGAGATTTGTCCCTCAAGAAGTGTGACGACCCAGAAAATATCAAAAGCCCCGGCCATCGAGTCAAAGTAATAGAGGGTAATCAGAGATACAATCTGGTCAACGCACGTTGACCGAAAGAATTGGGAAAAGGCAAAAATCCGGTCAACACATGTTTGAGAGGGTCGAAGTAACCTTAAGGAGAA
>JAOVVI020016799.1:0-10787 GCA_028571085.2 Nepenthes alata | reverse complement strand
ACCACATTTGAGAATCATTTTGTGGTCATAAAGGATTTTTTGACTGTATGATAATTCGATTATATTTCTAAGAAGAAAAGATTAACCTAGATTATCTTACGGTCAGTAAATTGAGATTATTGTTGAGTTTGTATCGAAATTAGTGCTAATTTTGAAGATCCCGCATTGAATCAAGGAAATATCGGCTGAGTGCTTTGTCGCTAAGTGCTTTAATACTTAGGGGTATGTAAGATAAATCAATGAAATTATATAAGGATTGTTGATATTTTAAATTTATTTGGAAGATAAATTATTTGATAAGCGAGTATTAAAAATTGATAGGTGATTTGTTTAATCAATTATAAGGGCTCAATGTTTTCTAAAATCAACCTGTATCTGAAATACTATTAATTAAGGATGAATCAAAAAATATATTTGAGACAGCTTTCAGAATTAACTAATTGGTAAATTAAGATTATTGTTAAGTTTGTGTCAAAATTAGGATTGATTTTGAAGATCCCGCATTGAATCAAGGAAGTGTCAGCCGAGTGCTTTGCTGTAGTGTGCTTCAATACTTTGGAGAGTGCGAGATGAATCTATGAAGTTATCTATGGATTGTTAAAAATTCTAATTTGTTTGGGAGATGAATTATTCGATAAGCGAGCATTAAAAATTGATAGGTGATTTGTTTAATCAATTGTAAGGGATTAATATTTTCTAAAACCAACATATATATGAAATACGGTTAATTAAGGACGAATCAAAAAATATATTTTAGACAGTTTTTAGAATTAGGGTGTGACCTTCTTAGTTTTGATGATGCCTTTTTTGGTTAGTAATTTCGTCGACATCTTTTGTAGATCTTTTGGATCCCTTAGCTATAATTGGGTCAATTCTATGATGGCTTCCTTGATAATAATTTAATTTCTTCAAATCATGAAGAGCATGAGATCCATTTGGAGATTTTATTGCAGATCTTGAAAGAAATGTGGGTATTTAAATAAATATGAGTTTTGGTTAAAAAATGTACCATTCTGGGTCATATTATTTCTAAAGGTGATATGTTTGGGGATCTGAATAAAATTGAAATAATAGTAACTTGAGAGAGACCAACAAATGTTGTTAAGAATTTTAGAGATTTTGATTTAACACGGAAACAAACAGTTTTCATTCGAGATAAAAATTATGAAAATAATTTTTAGAAGTTGAAAAAAAGGTTGATGACAACATCTAATTTGATTGTTCTTTGATAGATCAGTAGGATTTGTAGTATACTGTGATGTTCTTATGAAAAGTTTGTGATAAGTATTGATGCAGTATGGTTGGATGATTGCTTTTGAGATAAGGTAGTTGAAGGTCTATGAATAAGATTACTCCACCCATGGTTTGGAGTTAACAGTTAAGACATTTGTTTTGAAACTTTGGAAGTATTATTTGTGTGAGAAAGAGTTTATGACTTGAGATGTTTGTTTCGTTGAAAGAGTTGAATGTTCGACGACATATTTTACGTCCCACATTTTCGTATCCATTTTTATCATAAGAACGTATGCTTATCTTAATAATTTATAAATCATAACAAATTATAATATACAGGATCTAAAATATAATGCCAATTGTCAATAGTTCGTACATTCATTCAATAATAATATAATGTCAGCTTGTGATAAGGAAAGATACCAACTAAAATTTTAAACTCATATTATAAAATTATATCGAAACTTATAAGATAATTATAAGAAATTTATAAATATATTTCTAAATTATCAATACTAAAATTTATATTTCTAGGATGTTTATAAATTTATAAGTACTTACATCATCACTTAAACTAAATTAGTTACATCATTACTAATTATCGTATACTTATTGGTTCTTATTTACTTTTGTTTATTAGGATTAAACTCCTGCGAAGCATTTGAAGGAAAATCAAATAATAAAATAGTGAGCCAAATACTCAGTAAGAATATAATAGTGAAGGACATGCATATTTGTCTTTAAAATAATTTATAATGAGAAATAGGGATCATGATACATGTAAAAATATATATATACTTTTATAATATTTTAATAATACAATTATCTTTTCTTTTTCTTATACTTAATTCTTATTACTTGCTAATATGTTCTTAGCTTACATATCTTGAGAAATTAGGATTAGTAGGTCTTATCAACTAATGGAGTATTTGATCGATATCTGGATTGTATTCACTCTATACAATCAATGGCCAAAATCACATAACACAGTGATACTTTCTTTCTTATTTACATCTTGAAGATAGGATGGATTGTGTTCACTCCAAATAATTAAATACCTTATCTTTCTTATTTACATCTTAAAAATAAGATAGTATTACCTATTATCTCCTAGTAGACGGGGTTAAAATTACAAAGCGATACTTATTCAGACAATGATCTATACCATAATATCATAAGACATGTTAGAGAATATTATTCGCTGAAATACATCTTTGATTCAATTTCTTTACTTCTTAAAATTTCGTAATGAAAGTCCATATTCATAATCTTACTTCTTGTTCTTAATTTTCTCATCTTGAAAAAAATTTATATTTTTTTGGTATCACATTGGCTTCCACTCATGTATAAACAAATCATATATATTTGTAATGAAATCATGATAAAACATATCATATATTTTCATAATAAAAGCATCTCAATGTATAACATAAGGTCGTATATATTTTAACATATGTTAGATTTATTTTTAGACAATATATTATTCGATTTTCGGTCCATAAATTTTATAATTTATCGGTTCATTAACCGGTTTGGTTCTATTTCATCTCTTTAATCGGTTTGATCACAAATTTAATTTATGGATCGGTTCAAATTTTTATAATATTTTACCTGTTATATCACGTGAGTCGGTTTTCATTATTCATACGTGGCCGGTTTATCAATTTAAAGAATTATACATAAATCGGTTTACTTATCAAGTTAGTCGGTTTATTAGGAACCGGTTAGTGTAATAGCCAATTGATTCACATGATGTAAAACTTGTATACTAATTTAACATACCATATATGGTCGGTTTATTATTTATTTCCTAGTTGATTCACACTAAATTAACAAAATAGGCAATTAAGTATAAATTGGCCGGTTTAGTAATAGTTTATAATTTTGGGGCCGATTCAATGACCAAATTAAAGTATTTTTGAAAACCGTTTACATGGTGGTAGTTGAGCCTTAGTACTACAAAATATGTCCGGGTTGGCTACTGGTTCAATTGCTTCATGGCCAGTTCAGTCCACCCAAGTGGACTGCCAGATTTGCTTCAGTATCAACAATGATGTAGGGGTGAATTTTGCTGATCATTTGGGGATCCAATTTAATGGTTTATTCAACCTATTTTTATGAGCTGATTTTACACAATCTTAATAAGGGTCTTAACTAATTGATGACCGATTTTGAGCATGTTTGGTGATTAGACGGATGTCGATTTTGCCAGATTTTTCCAAACTATCATTTTCAGTATTCTAGTGCAATTTAGCCGGTTCAGTTTACTCAATTTTCTTGAGGCTGAACCGATCAAATATTCGAAAGATATTTTTAAATCAATTTCATGATATCTTAGAGGGTTCATTAAAGTTCATATATTAATTTTTATGGAACTTGAATCGATCAAAAATGTGATAAAACTCAGCACCAATAGTAGTCCCTGATTTTTTTGGTTCAAACTGCCAGTTGACTTAAGACTCATTGCATATGGCCTAATTCATACGAATTATTTCAAAATAAAAATATGGTGATTTAGCCTATATATTAAAGTTTCTTCTCTAAAATTTTTATGGGATAAAACACTATTAACAGTATGTAAAAATTAACATATCAGTAAGTATAATAGCAGGTTACAGAACTAACTTTATGATGCATGTTTCTACATTTTGGCTATTCTAATATGGTAACGTCAAGGATTATTCCAGAATAAAAATATGGTGATTTAGATAACATTTTAAAGTATATTCAGTAAAATTTTATGGTATGAATCGGTCAAATAAGGTATGTAAAAATTTGGATATCAGCATGGTGCAGTAGAGTTCAGTGACAAAGTCCCATTTTGACATGTTGCTGAACTTTGCTCCTTTTAGTATGATAACGGTAAGGATTATTCTAGAACAAAAATGATGATTTAGCTAACATCTTAAAATATATCAAGTAAAAATTTTATAGTATGAATCGATCAAATAAGACATGTAAAAATTTGGATATCGGCATATTACAGTAGAGTTCAGCAACAGAGTCCCATTTTGACCTGTTGTCGAACATTAATCATTTTAGCATGGTAATAGTAAGGATTATTCTAGACAAAAATATGGTGATTTAGCTAATATCTTAAAATATATCCAGCAAATATTTTATAGTATAAATCAATCAAATAAGATATGTAAAAATTTGGACATTAGCATGTCATAGCAGAGTTCAGTAATAGAGTTTTATTTTGGCATGTTACTGAACTTTACTCATTTTAGTATGGATTCGGTAAAATTTTTAAGTATTGGACCGACAATACTTCAAACTAAGATCAAGAATTCAACAAAAAATCAAAGAGTGAGAGGAGTTCTTGCCTGAAAATATTTTTAATTTAATTTTAAACTTTGACTGCCAACCGAGTCCCTCTCTAGACTCAGCTTCGGTTATCTGTTTTTGGTCATCTTTTTCTTTGCCTTGCTCTCCGATTTTTTCTCTCTCTTTTGATGAATATCTAACATTATTTGTCTATTAATTGCTGAAAAGTTTTTTGATTTATTGGAACTTGCCACCTACCTCATAAGGTGTCAAAAGCTCCGGTTGCCATAAGCCGATTAAGCTTGCATGCAAGCTGATGTGCTGCCCCTTTGTTGTGCCACTTGTTCCTATTTTATTTGGTAAAATTTGATACATGTTAGTCCTCAAATATGTCATGCGTCTCCCCTCTTTAGTTCCATGTTCTCCTTTTAATATATTAGCTAGAAAATTAGGGGTAAAAAGGAGAGGAACCATGGGCTGCCCTCACAACCTAGCCCCACCATTCTTCTTCTTCTTAATTAATTTCCTAAGTGTTGGTGACTGAGTGTGGGATAAATATATATATATATATATATATCATATTTTACTTAATTAACTTTATTTATACAATATTTTATTAATCGGGTTGAATTAAATTATTAATCGGCTGATAATTTGCTGACCAAATTATTTTATCGTCAATCAAAATTAATTTGATTATTAATTAATTGAGAATTCGCTAATCAAATTACTTTTGTATCATTCATTCTATCATATATTAACCGAAATTAAAATCAATTTTATCAAATAAATTTTTATCGCATTTCAGTGTAAATTTCTGACTTCTAAATTTTTATTATTTATTGATCTTAATTTTATATAAATTAATTTAATTTACCGAATTATGAATAATGAAATCTCGGTCATTACAATATAGGCAGATGGAATCGGGTAATGAGTCTTATTTATAATAAATTGTAATTGCTAGAGATTCGGGTAATGAGTACGTGTGGAAGGGATTCTTTATTTTTAAGATAGGATTTTATTTCAATTATTGAGGAATTTATGGAGAGAATTTTGTTTGAGGCCCATAGATTATGATATAAGATTCTTTTGGGTGGTGAAATATGTGAAGAAAATTTGTGGCTTATGTAGTAAAGTGTATTGTGTGTCAATAGAAGAAAATCGAGCATAAGAAACCTTTTGGATTTTTGTATTTTTTATCAACTCCCAAAAGCGAATATATATATAGCGATGGAATTTGTTTTGAGGCTATTTAGGATGGAGAGGAATATGGATGCTATTTTGGTGATTGTGGATTAGTTGATAAGGTCGACTCATTTCCCGCCGATTCGGATGATGCACTTGAGAGATACGTTGGCTCGCCGATATGCCAACAGGATGATACAATTTCAAGGTATTTTGATTTTGAGGTTTCACTTGTGATATGAGGTTGCGCTAAATTTGTGGATTAGTTTGGATAAAAAATCGGGCGCCAAGTTAAAATTTAATATGGCATTGGATTTACAGGCAGATGATTGTTTAGAGTGACGCAGTAGAAACATGTCGGACTGTAGTCTTAGGTTATAAGATTTAATTTAGGATTTAAAGTAGGAAATCAGATTTAAAATTTGACTTGAGAACGTCTATTTTGGGAGATTATAGACAATTGGGATGATTAATTACTGCTGACCAAGTTTTGCTTGCAATAAGAGTTATCAATCGAGCAATGGGATAACCCCTTTTGAGGCTTTATTCGGGAAGAGATGTGAGTCTCCTGTTAGTTAGGAAGAGATCAAATTTCAGATGATATAGACAACCACTTGTTCCTAAGGGTATCTCTAAGGAAAAGAATTTTGAGGTTTGGTGTTAAAGGATGGATTGAGATTAAGGATCATTGGGCTATTCGAGGTTTTCAATGGGTCAGAGGGAAAACATATTGATTGGCTATGCTCCAAGTTGATGGATCATTATGATGTGTCATATGTATGTGTTGAAGGAATATGTGGATGATCCTTTGTATGTGCTCGGGTTATAATCATCATTGATCAATGAGAATTTACCTCATATTGAGATCCGATTTGGATTTTTTGAAATCTAGTTTTGAGAAATAAGACAACCCCTTTGGCTATAATATTTTTGGGAAATCTCTCAATTGATGAAATTGTTATGGGAACATGAGGATAAATATGCAAGAATCTCTCTATCAGTTTGAGGATAGAGGTAAGAATTAAATAGCATAAATTTCAAGGACAAAAGTTTTGAAAGTGGGGAAGAGTTTTAATATCCGAATCCCAATTGGATTTAATTTGAATATATTTATTATTTTCGATAATTTAAATATGATAAAAAATTAATTAAATATTATAAAATATTTTAAAGAAATTGGATCAGTCGGTTGTTGCTCGAGGCATACCGATGTAGGCACCTAAGTGCTGGTTGGGATAATAAAAGAGAAAAGAAGAATATAATAATAATAATAATAATAATAATCATCATCATCATTATCATAGAAAGGCCATGGAAGCCTTGGATAGTAGGAAAAGAAAGGAAAAGGAAAATAAAAGAAAGAAAGAGAGAGAGAGAGAGAGAGGAGAGGGAGAGAAAAAGTGGAAAATTGCTCGTAGAGTAGGGAAAGAAAGGAAAAGAAAAAGAAAGAAAGTGAGAGAAAGGAGGAGGAAAATTGCGCGCAGAACAGGAGAAGAGGGAAAAGAGAGAAAAAGAAGGAGAAAACGGCACGCAGGAGGTAGAGTGGCGCAGGAAGAGGCAGCTCGCGGAGGAGAGAAAAGGAGGAAGAGTGAGGGTTGCTGCGCGTAGAAGGCGGTGCAACTTGGGCGAAGGCAGTGCAGCGTTGGGTAGGGACAGTTGTTGCGAGAGGAGGCAGAGGCGGCGGTGGCTCGGGGGCAGTGGCAGTGGCGATCATGAGCGAAGTGGGATGGCACGGGAAGACATAGAAACCGCATTGGCAGGGGAGAGAAGGTATGATTCGGGTACTTCGTAGTATTATTTCTTTCGATTTGTGAAGTATAAGAGGAAGCTCCAATTTGGTTATTTAAAGTTAGATATTGGGTAAATAAGGTCGAGGTAAGTGAATCTTAAGTCTCTTTTTCTCTTGTTATCAATTTTTGCTAATTTTTTCAAGTATTATTGTTATAATACTCGTTTCCGTTAAGTTTTTAAAATAAATATGACACGAAAATCATTTCTCCAGGATTTTACGGAAAGAATTTCATATCCACATGTGTTATTGTTGATGTATTATGTTTTGCTGTATTATATTTTACTCAATGTTTTGATAATTTTAATTGTTGTATCGTATTTTGTAATATGTTACAAATCTGAAATTTCAAGAGCTGAGTTTTTTGCTAAATTTAATCTAAAATTGGGGATAGTGATTTTGCTAAATTTTATTGCTGTAAATCTAAAATTGTTATAAATTTAATTCCTCTAATCATGAAAGTATGATCGGAAGCTTTACAAATATTAAAAATTATGAATTTTTTTCCCAAATGAGAAAATTAAGAAGAACCAAGAAAAGGTGTAGAGCTTCCATAAAGATCTTAAAAAGAATTATGAAACTAGATTAATAAATTATTTAGATGATAATATTTCTAGCATACCTTAGAATATTATAGCAGTAATTGAGGAATTGTTCTTAGCCTGCAGGGGAATAAAAGTGGATTATGACATTGTCTATCGTATTATAGCTATGTACTATTCATATCCAGGTGTTGAATAGGATCGTACGACCTTAGATTGTGCGGGAATATACACAATACTTTTCTCGACTATCCGCTCAATTAGCTGGTAATACCTACTAACCCTGATCCTTAAAGATAAATAAGTTCTTAATGTATTTGACAGTTAAGATAGCAAAAGAATAAAATAAAGAAGGCTAAATATATCATGAAAATTTTTTTTACCAATGTTTTATACTTATATATGCATTACGACTCATATTCTCTCTAATGATATATTTTTAGTATAATGTATACGTTTATTGTTATATGTTATACGTTATTGAGTATTTTGTACACTTCCTTACTATTTTTACTAACCTTCAAATGAGTCGTACGAGCTGATACCAGATTAACAAAAATGAAGATTGGAGTTTTTTATACTTAGATGGATTATGATAATTTTGTTTTCAATTTTGATGTACAGAAATTATGTAAAATTTGAAAATATAAAAACGATGTATTCTATTTTGGTGATATTAAGCAGATTATTATGGATATTATGTATGCTTTTACAGATTATTGTATGATTAGTTTTGTTAGATTTTTTAGCAGGTATCTTTCCTTAATGAGATCCGACGTTGTACTCCTATAGTACAGTATTGGAGCGGCTAATAATGTGATAATTGTATGTATCTTGTATATGTTTATATTTATATTTATATGTATCACATTAATTACTTATAATAATTATTAATGATGAAAATAAAAATATGGTTCATCACAGAGAGTCTGTTGATGCATATAATGAAGACTTAGGAGGAGAGGGGGCCACCTTGTCTCATACCACATGTAGGTTAAAATGATTTAGTGATTTCTCCATTCTAGAATATTGAGTGGGAAGTTGTTGTGATGCATGCCATGATGAGAATAATCAAGTTTGCTCGAAGATTAAGGGTGTAGAGAGCTTCACATATGACTTACCATTGAATATTGTCATAGGTCTTAGCAAGGTCAATTTTCAGAGCCATCCCAATGCATCTAGTATTAGCCTCGTCTAAAGTGTGGATCATTCCCTAAACAACAAGAATGCTGTAATGAATTTTTTTACTAGGAAGAAAACTGGCTCGGGTTGAGCTAATGATTTACCCGTTGAAAGGTCTAAGTCTTTGGATAATGATCTTGGTAATAATTTTGAAGATGACATTGCATATAGCAATGGGTCTAAATTGACTCAAGCCCTCCAAGAATAGGGTTTTAGAGATGAGGACAATCATGCTCTGTTTACTCACGTTTAGGAGGTGGCTATCTTTGAAATCTAAAATAGCACTTCATTGATGTCATCCATGACAATATTTGAAGAGTTTTAAAAGAAGGGAGAGTGAAACCCATCCAGACTAAGAGCCTTGGGAGATTTCATGGAGAAGAAGGATAGTCTAACCTCCTCCATAGAAAGAGGTTTACCAAGGTCAGGATGAGGCCTCGGGTTGGTAGGCCAAAGCTGGGGTAGGTGGGTTACAAGAATAGCCAATGGGTCTTTGAAGATGTCTTTGAAATATCTCACAGCCCAAAGCTTAAGGGTTTCCTTATCCCTAATGCACTCTTCGTTTACAAATCTGAGGATGGTGATTCAATTATTACATTTTCATTGATGGTTATGTTAAAAAAGAAGCTAGTGTTCCTTTTTTCTTCAGCAAACTAATTGAGTGTAGGCTTTTGATACTAAAAAAACTTCCTCCCTATTGAGAACCTTTTGGTCTTAGCCACAAGGTCCTCTTTGAGGAATCTAAGACATAGTGAATCAACTTGGTAAATAGTTTATTGAAATTACTTGATGTGTTTGGCCAAACAATCTTTCTCCTAAAAGATATTACGGAAGGTTCTTTTGTTCCTATGATTTAAGTGGATTCTAGTGTTGCTGAAATCCTTCTTTTTAGCACCCTGATAATTCCAAGTGATAATTTGCATTAAAAATTCGCATGAGGGGGGAGGTTTAGGTTTCCTTGGGTAACATCTTCTCCAACTTTATTTCAACTAGGGGTTGTTGATGCTCTTTCCAAGAGGGGCCAATCCAAACTCCTAACCCATGGCATACGCCTAATTAGTTAACCAATTAGTTTTTTTGCAACCCATAGCATATCCTTTCTTAAGAAAATGGGAGATAGGCCCAATATTGGGACCCGGACCACAACTAAAGTGGCCTCTTCATTGGTTGGTCTAAAATCAAGGGTCTAAGGTTTTATTGTGAGGTAGTGTTTGTTGTAAAATAAAGAAGTTGGAGATCGGACAGCCAAGAATCGAGAATAGAAGGGTGACAAATGACAATGCACACACCACAGAAAAATGAGGGAGAAAAATGAGAATAGTGAAAAAGGACTTTTTGTCCTTAAGTTTCGACTCCGATAAAAGTAGCGGAAGCAGTAAAAATTAAATATTCAATACACATAAATAATACTTATTTCTAGATGCTATTGATGAGGACAAGTATGTAAAATATAATCGAGCATACACAATAGTAAAAAGACACGATTTTTTGTGACGAAGGAAAAACTCGATACCCACGGTAATCGAAAAAAATCCTCCGGGCTTCAATGGCCAGGGAAGCAATGCACTATGAAAATCAACTTA
>JAOVVI020016798.1:0-10787 GCA_028571085.2 Nepenthes alata | reverse complement strand
TATATGAAGCTAAAACATGCAAAAACCATACAAATATATAGGAACATAAAAAAATGTGAGAATTGCTCAAACTTAAAAGATTATAAAACATATGAAAATTTTTGAAACAGGTAAGAATAGATGATATGTGATAACATCGTTAAGAATAGTTGAATATCAAAATTTGGGTTGTGATTATTTTTTCATAGTTGAAGGCCATATGTAACTATTCACAACTTGTGAATGGGCTGACTACATGTTATTCCTTATAGTTGGAGTTATGTGCCAATTTTCTAACTCGTGGATGTTAGTTTAACCTTCAATTTATAGATAATATGTTAAAATGTATCTGAATATATATTCTATAAATTTTTATAATGATTCTCATTTAGTTAAACTAAAAACTCTACACCAAAACATACACATGCAAATTTTTCATCAAATCTAAAAAAACAAATCATTTTTATTAAAATAAAAGTAAAGTTTTCTTCAAATAATTAACAACTAAAAGACATGTAAGAATTTATGTATAAGTATTTCAAAATTTCAAAATGACATGCATACTTTTAAAACAAAAGTTTTCAAATTAACATACATATAAGATATAAACATAAAAAATAAACAAATATCACATGTATGAGCATTTTAACAATAAATGCTGATAATTTTTTAAAAATATTAAGAAACAAAGAAAAAAATGAGTTTAAATACACTTACCTTAACTTTAATTTATCAAAATTAACTTAGATTCACTTGGATTTCACTTCTTCTTTCTTCCTCTATCTTCTTCTCTATAGTTTCCTCTATTTTTCCTCTTTTCTCTAAAAAATTATTAAAAATTAAATTAAAATTAACTAGAGAGTTTAATTATAATAGAGCAATGCACACGCCTCTTTAAGCATGGGTCATGCAACAATGATTCTTTGAGCTATCAAAAGAGCACTAAATAGGTATGTATTAGGCACCACTATTCTAAAATAAATATGTATGAACGCCTCTCGTATAGGGATTCTTTTTAAAACATAGTCTTCAACATATCTGGCACATCTAAGGCTCCACTCAAGCTTAAATTATTTCAATCTAACACTTATTTTTAACCTGAACCAGCTATTGACCTCAATAATTTATAAATGTATCATTATAAATAAATCTTAAGGTTAGGGCCACACATTTCTTCTTTTCTTATAAGAATCTAATCCTCAAAATTTACGTGTTTCAATGAGAAAATAAATGGAAATATTTCTCTCTGATTTTGTTTTCTTGCCCCAACATAACTTCCTCTAAAGAATGGCTTCTTCACAATACATTGATAAAAGAAATGATTTTAGTGTACAGCAATCTCTTTGTCCTAAAATTTACACCGGTTCTTCAATGTACATTGAATCTGCATCGATCCTCAATAGTTCATACTTAATAACGCGTGAAGAGCTATAAACATATTTTAGAAGCATTGAGATTTAAAAAGCATTGTGAAAATCTTCTAAACATAGGAGCATGGATAGTCTATAAGTCACCTCTCCAATCATTTTGAGAATCTCAAGTAGTTTAATAAACTTTGCTTTTAATTTTCCTTTCAATCCAAATTTGAAGACTCCTTCAAATGGAGATATCTTTAAAAATACATAATCTTCGACTTTAAAACTTAACTCGATTGTCCTATGATCCACGTAACTCTTTTGCTAACTTTGAGCTACTTGAAACTGATCTCAAATGAAATGAATTTCATTCGACAATTCTTGGATTACTTCTAGTCCTAAAAGTCTCCAATCATTAATATCTTCCCAATTAATTAGATAATAACATCTTCTTCCATGCAGAGCTTCAAAAGGTGTTATATTGATATTCTTCTAATAACTATTATTGTAGCCAAACTCAACTATCAATAAGTAGTCGTCATAATTTTCATTTATCTCTAAAAGTGGTATTATTAGAATATCCTCTAAAAAATTAAATTGTCCTCTCCAATTACTAATATATTTGTGGAAGATAAGTCGTGCTAAATTTTAACTTAGTGCCCAACTTCTAATATAAGCTCCCTTAAAACGTACATATAAACTTCGGATCTTGATCCGATGCAATTAAAGTTGAAACCCCATGAAGTCTGACTATTTTATTTATGTATTATTTTGCCAAATATATCCTTTGAAAATGTCATCCTAACAATAATAAAATGAGCTTGACTTGCTTAATTAATCAACAATCACCCATACCATATCATTATTATTTGATGTTCTTGTTAAATCCATTACAAAATCTATTGTTATGTGCTCCCATTTTCATATAGAAGTTAGCATTTGTTGCAAAAAATCGGGTGGCTTCTATATTTCATTTTTACTTGTTGACAAATCATATAACTTCCTACAAAATCCATAATTTTTCTCTTTATATTTCTCTACCAAAACATCTTTTACAAATCTTGATATATTTTATTTATTTTCGGGTGGATCGTATACTTAAATCGATAAATTTTGTTTAAAATGTCATCTTTAAACTCTTCAATGTTAGATATACATATCCAATCACGAAATGTCAAAACTTCATAAGTCCAAATGTTGAAATCAATCCTAAATTTGCTATTCGAATCTTTTGCTATATCTACTAAAAATGGATCATTTATTTATATTCACTTAGTTCTTTTAAAAACCTCTTATTGTACCTAAAATTAATATAAAATATATACATACTGTGAGAATATCTTCAAATATCACACTCTTTCATACTTTCAAGCATATCCATTTTTTCAATCTTCAAATAGGAGACCAAATTTGCTAACTTACCACTCAATGCTTCCACTATTACATTTGACTATTTTCATTAATTTTGAATTTGATAATCAAGGTCCTTCAATAAATCCAACTATCTTCTTTGCTTCATTTTCAATTCTTTTTAGGAGAATAGATACTTTAAGATTTTGTGGTCCGAATGAACAAAATATTTCTCTTCAAAAAAGTAATGTATCTAAAATTTTAATGTAAAAATAATTGCCACTAGATCTAAATTGTGGATAGGGCAGTTCTTCTTATAAGTCATAAGTTGCCTCGTTCCATAAGCAAATATTTTTCCATGTTGTATTAATACACAATATAGCTTATTCTTAGATGCATCACAATAAATCGCACATCATCTAGACCCTCTAAGAATAACTAAAATCAAGGTGGTCATTAAATGGTCCTTTAATTTTTGGACCTTCTTTTGCCATAAGCTAGTTAATGGCATCACAAGCATTGAAAACTTTTTCACAAACGTTCTGTAGTATCCCACTGGACCTTAAAAACTCTATATTTCTGTTATACTTGTTACTCGACTCTAACTTGTCACCATTTTAATTTTCTTTAGATCCATCAAAACACCTTCTTTTGAAATCACATCACATAGAAAAACCACTTTCTTAAGCGAAAATTCATACTTTTTTTTCAACTTGACATATAATCTTATTTTCCTAAATATTTAGAGAGTGATTTAGAAATGAATATCATGTTATTCGTAATTCTATGAATAAATCAATACATCATCAACGAAAATAATCACAAATTGATCCAGATTAGTTTAAAATACTCGATTTATTAAATTTATAAAAGCTGTAAGGGTATTAGTTAATCCAAAAGGTATTACTAAAAACTCGTAGTGGTTGTACCTTACTCAGAAGGTTGTCTTTGTTATATTCCTTCTTGATCTTTAGTTGATGGTACTCCAATCGAAGGTCAATCTTCAAATATACTTAGACTCCTTATAATTAATCAAATAAAGCATCTATTCTTGGCATTTATATTTGTTTTTTATAATTATTTTGTTCAACTTCTGATAATCTATATATAACTTTATTGACCTATCCTCCTACTTTATAAATAAAACTGATACACCCTAAAGTGACACACTCGACTGAATAAAACCTTACTCCAATAATCCTTACAATTGCTTCTTTAATTCTTTCACCTCCAAATATGCCACTCTACGAGGAGCTTTAGAAATTAGTGTAGATCTTGGAATCACTTCTATCTCAAATTCAATCTCCCTCTTTGGCAGCAAACTAGGTAATTCCTCCAGAAATATATTCTCGAACTTCCTTACCACTAGAATCTCTTCTATTGGCACATTATGACTACCGTCGGTGATAATATAAACTAGGTATATTTGACACCTACATTTCAATAAATGGCATACACAAACGGTAAAAAATTATATAGGTCAACTCTTTTTGTTTATTCCTTTGAAAATAAAAGGCTTATAACCCAAAATTAAAAAGTATAATCTCTTAAAAAAATAGCCCCCACCGGCATGATAGTATACCAATTAATTCATACCTAAAATTATGTCAAAGTCGTACATGTCTAATAAAATTAAATATATTGCTAACTCAAATTTATGTACCGAAACTACACGCCTAGGGTATACAATATTAATTATAAAAGATATACCCATAGGAGTAGACATCACTAACGAATAATTCATAATTATAGACGGCGAATGGAAATGGCATATAAACTTGTGTGATATAATTGAAGGTTTAGACCCTAAGTTTAACAATACATGTGCTAATGTTTCAAAATTGAAAGCTTACCTTTCATCACTGAAGGAGAGGAAACCCTATCCTTCGTCATTACAACCAAAGTTCTCCCCAAAACACTTTGATTTCTAGTTATTTGCCTCATGATTAAATTGGCCACAATTGAAGCATGATTCCGTTTGCTTGTAACATGATTGTCCTCCGTGGAGTTCTCTACCATTTGGAGATATGGGTTTTGATTGTTATTGTTTACTTGATGTGCCATGGAGTTCATATTCCATCCACATCCACTTATCATGGAACTTTGACCTCGTATGATATCTTCAAAATTCTAAACTTTGACCTCCTTGGGTGGTGCTTTTCTTCTCAAAAAACATTTCTCACTCTAACTACTGCTCATAAAGTAATGATCAATTGAGAATTTCATCATATATCATCAACTATAATATCACTAATTGCTTCTAAATCGTACCATTTAGGCGTTGCAGAAATTTTCTCACTGTCCTTATCTCCTCCCTTACTATGTGTGGAGTAAAACATGCTATTTTAGTAAATTTAGCTTCATACTTTGTCACCATTCGATTTCCTCGTGGCTGGCATGTGAGTTCATCCTCCTTCTACACTCATGAGCTTGTTGAAATGTAATTGTCCAAAACTGCCTTGAGGAGCACATTTTGTGGAATTTTTTCATTTTCCAGCCCTGAGATCATCTTCTTCATTACTCACTAAAGGTTAGCTACTCCATTAAGTATATAAGATGGAAACTTCACTTTGTCCACCTCCAGATAGTTGACCACCTTAATGAATTTCTTAATATGACGGATCCAGATTTCAACTTTTATCTAATATGGATCTCCTATAAAATTTAGGCATTAGCAAATTGATCATAGGCTGCCAACATAGCTTCCAGAATCACCTCAGCTAGCTTCAGATTCATTGTCCTTTGAACCATCATATCCATCACTTCTGCCAGCCTTACCATGATGGCTAGATATTCATTCTTCAAGTTAGAGATGAAACCTCTTTGTCCATTTAACATTTTAGTACCTATCATAATATAATTTATAAAATTTAATTTCTTCAATTCATATGTGATGCTTTTCTTACTACTTTCTTTGATACTATTCAAGGAGGTCATGTTCCCACATCCTCGGCTTAAGACCTAAATTTAAAAATATCATAATCAGACTCTAATTTAAAATTTATAGATAAATATTTAATTAACTAATTTAAATCCCAATTGAAATGTTTGGATGTGATAATATAATAATTATTGTTAAATAATCTGATAACAATATCTAAGAAAGGATCCAAATTTTATATTTGAAAGTGGCTCCAATTACATTTCTCTTGATCAACTAAAATTAAAAGTAAGAAAAAATATCTCAAACTTGAAATAATAAAAAACAATTATCAACCTATAGCCAAAATACGGGCAATCTAAAAACTGAATTAACAAACTCTTAATCAAATGATCAAAATGTACCTAAAAAATCCTAAAAATTATTTCTTTTTGTTAGAGTCACTTTTCTAATTGGTATATTCCGTGACCATATGTATTATTGTATCGATATCGGGTTATGGGTTGTCGAGATATAATATCGATAAATATCCGCTGCTATCCATTCCGCTTTCTAGGGATACCGCACCTATCGTGTGCTCTACGGCCGCTCGAGCCCAAAAACTAGAAGCCTTGCGCCCTCCGTGCGCTCCCTACCCGCTCGACCCCAAAATTCAGAATGGTCCCCGCTCGCTGTACGCCGCCCCTGCGCTCGAGCGCACGTAGGGTTTCTCCGAAAACCCTCCGTGCGCCCGCCGTGTGCTCGAGCAACGGGCAAGTTTTTAAATGTGATTTTTGAGCCATTTAAAAATACTTGACTTATATTTTTGGAACCCTAGGACTCTTGACAGACTAGTTTCGTGTCCCACTTGAGAAAAATATTGTTCATACTCCATTGATCTTACTTCTCTTGAGAAAACTAAAAGCTACGAGATTGAGCTTCATGTTTAAACAAGTTTTCTCTACACTTTCTCTTAACCATTTAAACACTTTTATTCTTCTACCTTCGTTGGAGACGTTGGTTCGTTGAAGAAGGAGATCTGATCGTATTCGGCAATTCAAATGGCTCAAGAGGAAAGATTACTGTGAAGACCGGAAGGTGTCCGGTTCCGTTGCCACGGGCAAATCCAAGGAGTTCCTTGGTAGGGATCACAAGACGGGAGTAAGTCGGCTAGATTAGCACGTCGTTACCACCCGATCTGTAAGTTAATTTTTATAGTACATTGCTTCACTGGCCGTTGAAGCCCGGAGGGTTTTTCTCGATTACCGTGGGTATTGAGTTTTTCCTTCGTAACCAAAAATCGTGTCTTTTTATTATTGCTTATACTTATTTATATTTTGCATGATTGTTAGTATCATTAGCATCTAGAATTAAATATTTTTTACGTGTATTGGATATTTAATTTTACTACTTTCGCTATTTTTACCGGGGTTGAAACTTGATTGTACACTTTAGGACTAAAAGTCCTTTTTCACTTTTGAAAAGCCTCTTCAACGTTTAAAATCTTTACAAATATATTCGAGCCCACTAATCTAAAATGTTAGCAAAAAATGACAAAAGTAAAATTAACACTCAATAAAATATATATAATTTTCATGTATTGATATAGTGAATGAGCATGCAAAGGAATATTTCCATGATTAAAAACTAAAATGTTGTTGATATTAAATGTGTGATAAAACATATAAGAAAATGTGTGCAAATGTACAAACTAACATAGGAAAATCATACAAACATATACGAATATAAAACATATGAGAATTATTCAAATGTATAAAACATAAAACATGTGAAAAATCTTTCAAATGGATAAGAATAAAGGATTGTTTATGATATCACTAACAATGATAGAATACTAAAATTTGAGTTATGATTATTTTTATATAGTCAAAGGTAATACGTCATTATTTACAACTTATGGGTGAGTCAATTACATATTATTACCTGTAATTGAGGTCAAATTTTACTTTTCTGACTCATAGATATTTGGTTTGATCTTCGATTGGCAAATAATAGGCTAGCACACATTCGAATATATTTGGTTAATTCTTTATAATGGTCTTCATCTAATTAAACGGAAAACTCTATACCGAAATACACATACATAAATTTTTCTCAAATCTAAAAATAAATCATATTTATCAAAATCAAAGTAAATTTTTTATCAAATTACTAACAAATATAAGATATGAAAGAACACTTATCTTCCTATGCAAGAACATAATCCAAAATCCTTAGTGGTGAGTGAAAGTAATATACAAATTTAGGGGATACAAACGAATATGTAGATCCTAAGTCTAATAATACATTAACTGAAATTTTAAAAATTGAATGTTTACCTTTCACCATCGATGTAAACATATCCACATCTTTTAATCACCATAAATGATCTCCTCGAAGCACTAATCTTCCTATCAATTTGCTTGATTGGGTGGGGACACTTCTTAATCATATAATAAATTTGACCACAATCGAATTATGTCTCAGTCTGCTTATCATATAGCCGTCCTCAATGAAACCTCCCACAATGTTCACACACTACTTTGGATTATTGTTACTTGTCTGGTGCCCGTTGGGTTTCAATTCCTTTTCCCATCCTCTTATCATGAGGTTTAGACCTTTTATGGGATTCTTTCGATCCTGAACTTTGATTTCCTTAATTCACATTTCTCTTCTAAAAAAACTTTGCACTCTTTAATTTTTGCTGAAATAATGAGACCTGATCAAATACTTCTCCATAGGTTCTCCTCCACAATGTCATCAAATATCGTTGAATATTATCCTTCAAGCCTTGAAAGAATTCCCTACTATCCACATCTCGTCTGTAATCACATATGGTAGGAATCTAGCTAGTTTGATAAACTTAGTGTCATTTTCTATCATCAAACAATTCCCTTGTCTATAAGGAAACTCGTCTTATTTCTACTCAAAGAAGTTCACTGAAAAATACTTCTTAAAGAAAGACTCCAAGATTACGTCTTGCGATATTTTCTCATTCTCTAGCCCAAAATTCACCTTTTCTTAGCCCGCCAACGATTATCCTCACCCTTTAGACAAACAACACTTTGCTCTCCTCCAGGAAATTGATTACTTCAAACATTTTCTCCATTCGACCGATCTGTCTTTCCATCTATGGTCAATACATGATCGTTTGAAAATCGGTTGTAAGATGTCATGGCATGCTTCACATTTCCCACTTGGTCCAATATTGGTTGTCTCTAAACTATTTGATCCATTACTTCTGCCAAGCTTACCATAATGGTAAGATAGTCATTTTCCTAGCTAGACCTAGTGTCACCTTGACCACGTGACATTTTCGTATTTATCATGTCAAAAATCACAAAATTTATTTTCTTAAATCATGTAGGATTTTTTACTAACAAGTTGCTCCGATAATACAATCTAATCATGTCCTTGGCACAAAGCAAAAATGATAATTACATTACAAATAATTCAACCAAAATCAGAATGCTACCGAGCATCCAAGGTAAGATATCTTGGGTTATGGGTCACTCCCGTGTGGGCCCATACCTGCTTGATGTGGCGGGTGGAGGTGTATGTCCTCATCGCATGGAGAAAGATCAAGTTGAGCTCGCTAGACGCTCGAGCGGATTTTCTAGTATGGCCGCCGCTCGCTGTGTGCCCGCTGGGAGCTCGAGTGGATTTTCCAGAATGTGCCCCGCTCGCTGTGCGCTCGATAGTGCTCGAGCAAATTTTTCAGAATTTGCCCCACTCGCTGTGAGCTCGATAGGCACTCGAGCGTGGGCCATCGCTCGCCGCGCGATCAAGCGCACGCAAATTATATAAAACGCGTGTTTGCATTTTAGGTTAATTTGAAGTGAATTCTGAGCGCCATTTCAGAGAAGAAAAAGAGAGAAAAGAGAGAAAAGAAGAAGAAGAAGAGGAAGAATTGAGCCTCCGTTTGGATTTTCAATCAAATTTTAGTATTCGGCAATCCCACGTACGAGATTCTTGCTGCTGTGAAGAACGTCTGCCGGGTTTTATCTCTACTCTTATTCTTTATACTTCTTGTACGGGCTGTCCAAAGTTAGTTGGTATTAATTCTTGTGATTTGAGGTTTGTGTAACCGATCAACTGCTGCTAGTGAAAATTTTAAACTCTGTGTCCCGTGACTTTTCTTCCTCGTTTGATAGGGAGTTTTTCGCGTAAAAATTATGCTGTTACTATTCGTGATTATTTATTGTGTGCTTGATATCGTCTAACACATATTTTCTCACAGTTTAAACAAGTCTATATTTCTAACAAGTGGTATCAGAGATATTGGTTTGTGTTGGGTACAGTGACTTATTTGAATCGATGACATTCCCGTCGTCAAAGAATCTGTCGTTCGGCATTGAGCAGTTTAACGGGCAGGGCAACTTCATTCTCTGACAAGAGAGGGTGAAGAATATTCTGACGAGAGACGGGACAGTGAAGGCGTTAAAGAAGAAAGACGAAAAGCCTGAAAAATTGATCGACGATGAATGGCAAGACAAGAGAGATCTTACAAACCTACTATTAAGTTATGCCTGGCGGACAACACTCTTCAAGAAGTTATTGGTCTAACTGATTCGGCGGAGGTTTGGGAGAAGTTGGAGAGCCGTTACAAGTCTAAATCTCTGACAACCAGACTGCACGTAAAGAAGTAATTTTATGGCTTACGGTTATTAGAAGGAGGGAGCTTTGAGAAGCACTTGGATGAATTTAACCGAATATTGACGCAGATGTCTGCTATTGATGAGAAAATCAACACAAGGCGTTGGTTCTACTGGCCTCTCTGCCGGCCACCTATGACCATATAGTCACAACCTTGCTGTTCGGCAAGGATACCTTAAAGTTGGACGAGGTTATTATCTCTCTGCTCATAAACGAGTCTAGACGGTCACAAGGGACTTCATCGTCTTCTCATTCTGAGGTACTGGTGACTGAATCCAGGGGAAGAAGTAGAGATCACTACCAAAAATCAAGATAAAAAGGACGCAACAAATCATGCTCCAGATACCAAAACCTGGAGTGCCATCACTGTGGTAAAAAGGGCCACATCAAGAAATACTGCTACAAATAGAAGTGTGAGAATTATGAAGGTAATGAGAAAAGGGCTGACAAGACTCGAGAGGAAGAAAGAGCTACTGTTGTTACCAGGAGCGATCTTTGGCTAGTGTGCCCGGAGGATGAGGTGGTAAATCTGGCTGATCTTGAGACAAGTTGGGTGGTGGATAGTGGTGCTTCACTTCATGTCACGT